>OX371224.1:233019436-233323200 GCA_947310385.1 Nephrotoma appendiculata
GATGCCGTATGAAGAAAAACTCCCGTTGATTTTGGCAACTGATGCTTCCCCTGTGGGAATTTCTGCAATATTATCACATAAAACACCAACTGGGGAACGACCAATTGCGTATGCGTCTCGAACGTTATCAAGAAGTGAGTCAAATTATAGCCAGTTTCATAAGGAAGCGACAGCTATTTACTGGGCGCTTCTAAAATTTTTCAATTATTGTTATGGACGCGAATTCACTTTGATTACGGATAATAAACCTTTAGCAATGATATTGAGCGCAGATAAAAGCCTACCGACATTAACATCACAACGTACTACTAAGTTACGCGCAGTTCCTATCCGGTTTTAAATACAAAATTGTACACAGGGAGGCAAAAAACCACATGAATGTAGATTTTCTATCTCGGCATCCGGTGGTGGAAAATTATCAACCAAGCGACAAAGAAGAACTTACAGTGTATCAATTGTCGGAAGATATTCTACCAATAACGAGTGGAACAATTTCGAAGGAAATGAAAAGTGATAACATTCTATGTGATCTATACAACCGTCTACAGATTGGAAGTAATTTAGAAGGTACACTATTTAAGGGGCAAGAAGCTGAACTAACACTACAAAATGGATGCATTTATAAAGGTATCCGGATCTTAATTCTAATCACACTACATAAACAAATCCTTAATGAGTTACATATGGCACATATTGGTATCGTCAAAATGAAAGCACTAGCACGGAGCTATTGTTATTGGACAGGCATAGACTCCGATATTGAGGCAATGGTGAAGAGTTGTAGAGAATGCGCGAGAGTTGCAAAAGAACCATCAAAGGCGCCTATACATACGTGGGAACTTCCAACTATGCCTTGGCAACGAATACATATTGATTTTGCGGGGCCATTTATGGAACATTATTTTATGGTGGTAGTGGATGCAAGAACAAGATGGTTAGAGGTGGTGCCCATGAAAAATATCACAAGCTTCCACACCATTAGATCATTACGCGAAATTTTTGGACGTTTTGGCTTGCCACCAATAGTGGTAACGGACAATGGTACTAATTTTACGTCTAAGGAATTCCAAGATTTCTTACGAAACAACGGTATCACACATAAGCGAACGGCTCCAGCACACCCATCCACCAATGGACAGGCAGAAAGAAGTGTCCAAACATTAAAATTTGCATTACGGGCCGCAATGAATGATCCAGGAGATCTTCATTTGAAACTACATCGATTCTTACTGCAATACAGGAAAATAATTAATTCAACAACAGGGAAAAGCCCAGCTGAACAAATGCTACGATTTAATTTACGATCGATCATCGATTTAATTAAGCCGACAGAGAGGGTAAATGATTATAGGAATATCAACCCATCAAAGTGTACAAGACGGGAGCTGAGCATAGGCGATACAGTTCAAATCCGTTGGTACCAAAATAAAACGATCAAATGGAAATTTGGTAAGGTAATACAGAAAGAGAGGGTTTCTTACACTATCTGATTGAAGTCAAAGGAAAATTTCATCGCCGACATATTGACCAAATACGTGCAACGGGGGTTGAAGGAAATACAGAAGGTTACTCGAATATATTAAAAAAGTATCCAAATGCAGATGAACCGATAGTTACAACAGATGGCGTTTACTCTACGAAGAACAACGATGATGAAACTACTACAACCGGAATGGAAAGTAAAGAACTTACAAATGAATTAACTAATCGGCAATCAAGGGAGTCGCAACCGGTGGAAGTTGCTTCATCAACGTCAACCTCAGGGCAAGCAACGGGTAGTATACAAAAAGAGGTTGAAATTAAATCTGGGCATATACGAATGGATGAACCAGATAGTCTTATAGTCCGACGGTCAAGCCGAGTGTGTCGACCCCCTAATAGGATGGATTTATAATGGATGAAATTCCTTTCGCTGGGAAGACTGTTATGTATTGGATTACCGACCTTCGACTGTAATAAATATCGGGCAATACTTCTCTGTCCTTTGTACAGATATATAAAATAAACATGGCAGCATTCTAAAATGGACTATATAATAAAGCACACCATGTAGAATATCATTAACAATAAATGTATATAATAATTACTGTGTGGTTTCATTAAGTATATAATATGTGTGGTTTCATTAAGTATATAATATGTAGTATTGCTATTTTAGCTGTGGTATAAACGCAGCAATTGACGTATCCCTTTCGAGTTCAAAATTTTTTTTGCAGGTTTAACATTTTAATGTGTGCAGGTTTAACATTTTAATTTAAAATGTAAGTATTACAAAATTAAATACTTATTAAGTAATTAATTGTCTGGATATTAATGATTTAATTATGTTCATCAAAATTTCAGCACAAAACTTAATTCAATTTGTCGACCTGTAAATTAAACTTACATGTTGTGACAATAATGAAATTATTGTCATGAATGAAATTGAATTATGTATAATACAGCACATAAAGTGTATATGCTGTGTTATAATATATCAAAACAAAAAAATATAGAAAAAAATTCAAATAGATAAGATTTTTCATCAATCAACAGATTTATGTTAGTCGTATTGTCAATTTTCATGTGAATTTTAATAAAATTCTGAAATCAAAATAGTAGTTTTTTAATTCCACCAGCATCTCGTCCCCTAATAGTTTTGGTTGTGACGTTTCACACCCATGATTACACCAAATTGTTCCCCCAATTTTTATTTACACACATACATAAGCACAATTTTGTTGTATCGAGTTTCGAATAATCGCGACACTTTTCATACAGGGTCTTATTCTAAGTCGAAAGCAAAACTTTGTCAAAACTAAATATAAGTTTCTACTTCGAAAAATGACGAAAAAGTCGAATTTTGTTATACTTGGGTATGGTTGTCATTCAAGTCATATCGTACATCGTCTAAAAAATTGTCATAACACAAAAACAGTTTTGAGATAAATGCATTTTAAATTGCTTATGGTATTATGGCACTGGCTTGAAAAAAGTGCAGTAAAAAACGTAAACGGTGACTAGGATAGAAACAACTAAAACGAATGAGACAACACAATTTTTCAAATGTCATGTTCATTTTGTTGGTAAACATTTTATGTACCAATAAAAATATTAAAAATTATCTGAAACGGTTATCAAATCACTTCAAATAGTTTTAGTTTAATTTGCATAAAAATATTCGTTTTGACTGTATTTGATAAAAAAAAAAAGATGTCAAAAAAATATAACAAAATAATTTGTAATAATTTTTTTTTGTCAAAATTAAAGAATCAAATTTGAATTCTGCTTATTATTATATTATTATTTTCTTCTTATTTACATATCTCAAAACTGTTTTTTGTGTTGACATTTTTTCAGAGGATGTGCGATATGTTTTCTATTGTTTTGTATTTTTTGTTTACGATTTCTGCTTTGTTTACGATTAGTTGGGGCTTTATTTTATTTTAATCAAATAAACGTATGTCACAAATACACAATATTCGGTTTTTTACGCACATCATAATTTATAAATTATTAAATAATTTATAGCCCAACAGTTGCAACAAAATAAAATTTTTGGTTCTGATACTAATTGTTTCACTTAAATGCATCTCGCATATTTATTCCATTTATTTTATATATTAACTTTAAATTAAATTATTTACGGCGATAAACTAACAAATTCATTCGAAAAATGTCATAAATGAACAACAACAACAAATAGTTGAGCCAAATTATTGCGGTTATTTTTGTTACTATGTTGGTACGACTAAGATTATTTGCTCATAAGCTGGAAATATTTCAACTAAACCGAGATAAAATTGGGCGGGACTTAGTTGAATATAAAGATTTGATTGGCTAAAGGTTGGATAAAAAATAATTCTGTTCTGTGAATTCAGCATCATAATTTTGCTCAAATATTTGTTGTCTGTTTTGAGATAAATTGATTTTATTTTTGGAATTGTTAATGCTACTGTAATGCTGAGATTATTCACTATTATCAAATATTAAATAGTATCAATATAGGACACTGCCTTGGAAAATCGTAATCCATTTTTTTTTTTCTATAAGACAAGAGTGAAGTTAGCTATTTTAGTACAAATTCAAAAAAAAACTCAAAAATCAACACAGCTGGTGAAAAAGTAAAACTAAAACTGCATCCCCAATAGAATTTCTTATGACTTTTTACTTACAGAAAAGTATGAAAAAAAAACTTGACAAAAAAAATATTTTTTTGTCAAGTTTTTTTTTCATACTTTTCTGTAAGTAAAAAGTCATAAGAAATTCTATTGGGGATGCGCTGTAAATTTAACTGTTTCAACTGTGTAGTTGTTGTCAAAACAAAAAAGTAAACAAACAACGGCAACTTTTCGAAAGAAGTTCGAAAGAAACGACCAAAATGACACCTGTCCCAGAAAATCTAATTACGGAAATGAAATAAGATAAGAGAAAAAAGAACGCGTATGTCCTATATATAAGCTATTTAATATAGTGATATTATCTAATAGATAGGGGAAATAGTTCGTTGCCTTTTTTGGCTGACATTGAAACAAAGAATTTTCTTATTTCAAATGAACTTTATTAAACCAAATATGTACCATTTTGATCGACGACGTTTTGCCATTTTTCTAGAACTTCTGTGGTTTAGAGGCAAAAAATCGCGACAACTCATTTTCGCAGGCCTCTTTTGAATGTAAAACCATTAAGATGGTTCTGCATGAACCGGAACAAATGGTAGTCCGATGGTGCAAGGTCAGGACTATTTGGTGAGTGCGTCAAAACTTTCCAGCCAAGCTCTCTCAGTTTCTGCCGGGTCATCAATGATGTGTGTGGGCTAGCGTTATCATGATGAAACTGCTGCTGCCCTTTCTGCTGATCAGTTGTAGACGTTTTAACTGGATTGCTTGTCTTAAACGCGTTAGTTGCTGACAGTAAAGATTAGCATCTATCGTTTGGCCACTGGTGGCAACACCTCATAATGCACGATTTCTTTCTAGTCTCATCAAACACACAGCATTACCTTTCTTCTTGTCAATCCTGGCTTTGATACCGTTTGGAAAGCTTCACCTCGTTTCGTTCATGATCTTCAGATACTATCCACTTTTCATCACCTGTAGGTAGAGCGAGGTGCATCTTTGACAGCCATATTTCCAGAACGAAAGCGCGCAAACCATTTCTTTGCTGCTGATTTTGATAAAGCACCTTCTCCATAAATAGCACAAATATTTTCGCAAGCCTGATGGTGTTATGATACTGACTAGTTTTCAAGTGCAGTAATGTGCCGGAAAACTATTAAGGTGAAAAAGAGAAACAACTAATTTAAACAGTAAACAACACTATGCGCATTTATTTTGACGTTATGAAAATAATATATTATATCTGTGCAGCGTGCGCTGAAATATTTTGTTTTAAAATATGTTTGTACTACATATGCACAATTTACATGTTCCAATTTTTTTTCCAGTAAAAAATGAAAGGTTAAGTATATTACGATTTTCGCTTGCGAGAGGAGCACGAAACAAATTCCAGTAAAATAAAATTGGATTTTTTTCTTTTTAATTTGAGCAAATGTTGGCATAAAACTGGGAATGTTGCCATAAAATATAGTTTCTACGAGTATTTTTATAGCAGTAAAATAAAAAAAAATTCAAATAAACATCAAGCAGCCATAAACATCATTCAAACAAAACGAGCAAACATGAGCGGTAATTAAATATTTTATTTTTACTTACAATACGATGTTGTTCGTTATCTAATTTAAACGCAAGCTGTTTGAACTGTCAAAATTTATGGGACATACAAAAAAATTATAGCATTGCCTTATTTGTTTATATTTCTGACTCTTTTTAACTAGTAACTTTTTTTTTATATGCGTGCAGCTCTATTTTTCAGTAAAAAAATTATTGGGAAAAAAAATTGGAACATGTAAATCATGCAATATACGTCAAAAAAAATAAAGTTGTTTTATTTATTTAGACTTGCCCAATTTAAACTGCTGCAAAAGTAAGCTACATCATTAGTGAGCAGCAAAGACGAATCAGAACATCGAAATCATTTAAACATTTTATTCGCACGTTTAGAAGATTATGGTCTCACAATCAAATTGTCAAAATGTGAATTCGGTGCAGCTTCCTTAAATTTTCTTAGCCATGAAATCACCAAAAATGGTGTCAAACCATCTGCGGATCGAATCTTGGCAATCAAATCCTTTCCCCAACCAACTTCTCTCAGGCAAGTGCAGCGTTTCGTGGGCATGATTAATTATTATCATCGCTTCATCCCTCACTTAGCCGAACATCTAGCTCCAATACATAGTCACTTAAGCAATCTAGGCAAAGTAAATAAGAAAAATTCATTCTCATGGCCATCTGAATGTGAAGCAGCTTTAAATTCAACTAAACTTGCCCTCGCTCAGGCTACACTTCTTATCCACCCTACGAATCGTGAGCCACTACGTATTAGCACAGATGCTTCGGGAGTTGCTTTGGGCGCTGTATTGGAGCAGCTACATGGTAGGAATTGGAAACCTCTTTCCTTCTTTTCCAAAAAGCTTTCACCTCCCCAACAGAAATATTCTGCTTTTGACAGAGAGCTCTTGGCTCTATCTATTGCGCCATTAAACATTTTCGTTGTTTCGTCGAAGGTAGAGAATTTTTCATAAACACCGACCATAAACCCTTGACCTCCGCAATCGCATCTAAGTCGGAACGCAGTCCTCGACAGAGCCGCCAACTCGATTACATATCTCAGTTTACATCCGATATACGATATGTGAAAGGCGAAAGTAACGTTGTAGCAGATACTTTGTCACGACCAAATGAATCCGAACTATCTACGATTTGCCATACTGCGCTTGATTTAGAGAAATTAGCCTCACTACAAGCAACGGGTGACGAGCTTAAAACTCTGTTAGAACAAAACAAAAACACTCGTAGTACAAGATGCAAGCTCGAACTCGTACCAGATTTTAGATCACGTATTTCTCTTTATTGCGTCACTTCTACCAGTACAAAACGCCCCTACATTCCAGATGAAATGCGTCGAAATATCTTCGAGATGCTGCACGGACTTTCTCATCCAGGAGTTCGTGTCACACGAAAGCTTATCTCGTCCAAGTATTTTTGGCCTAATATGAATATAATAGACACGGGGTACTGGTCCAAAACATGCATCGCTTGCCAGAAGTCAAAAATTAACCGACATACCCACTCTGAATACGGGCGGTTTAATATTCCTTCTGGCAGATTCGAACATATACACTTGGACCTAGTAGGGCCATTACCTCCGTTGAACGAAAAGGTTTATATTCTAACAATAATCGATAGATTTATACGCTGGCCAGAAGCAATTCCCTTAGCTGATATGAGAGCTTCCACCGTAGCAAGAGCTTTCATAGACCAATATATTTCAAGATTTGGCATTCCCCTGGAGATAACCACTAATCAAGGTAGTCAGTTCGAGAGCAATCTGTTTAAAGAATTGGCAAAATTGCTAGGTACTCACAGAATACACACAACAACGTACCACCCCCAAGCAAACGGAATGGTAGAACGTTTGCATCTCCATTTGAAAACTTCAATATTTGCTAGATCAAACACCATCAATTGGAGTGAAGAACTGCCATTCGTACTTCTTGGAATAAGAACGTCGATAAAGACTGATCTTGGATGTACTCCTGTGGATCTTGTCTATGGACAGACACTAAAGGTCCCAGGAGAACTAGTAATACATTCTAGCCCCACGCAATCGGCAGATACAACTTCACTAGTCGAAAAGTTGCGCAAGTCGATGCGTAATGTCGTTCCTAAAGATACGCGCAATACCCCGCAGAGCAATATTTACATCCCGAAAGAACTAACTGACTGTGACTTTGTTTTCATTCGAGTGGACAAAGTTAAAACGGGATTAACACCACCATACGAGGGACCATTTAAAGTACTGCGAAGATTGCGAAAATAGTACATAATTGATTACAAGGGTAAGAGAGAATCAATTGCCATTGACCGACTAAAACCAGCATACGTGACAGACGAAATCAAATCAATACCATCGTCGTCAAGAAATACAGCAACACGCCACGTCACATTCAAAAATTAGGAAATTTTCAATATTTACCAATATTCAGAAATGACGTAATAGTTAACTATGAGATTGTCCCAAGTGTCAAAACATTGTTAAAAACATAACCACAGAATTAAGATAAAAAAATTTATTGTTAAAACTGAGATTGCAGTAAAATTTGTTAGATTTGCGTAGACAAAATAAATTATGAACTTTCTGACAATGCAATGTTTTATTGTGGTACGAAGGAGTTAATTGTGAATTTTCAATATAAGTTTCAAACGGAGAAGCAATTCTGGGGCAGATTCTATTAATTATTATTTTGAATTGAAATATTTTTAAAAAATTAGTAATATTTAATTAAATTAATCTCGAGGGAATCGAAACTGGAGACTAACTTTAAATATTGTTTTTCAGACATTACCCGCCAGTCGTTTAGCTCATTTAGCACCTGTCTTATCATCTGACAAACCATATGCACAGGAATATGTTCTTGCATTAGCCGTACTCCCAGCCGATGCAGACGACAAGATTAAGGCATGTCGTTCGTTTGCCCAAGAGGTTGTAAACAAGACATTAAACTTAAATGTTGAGTTTAAAATTGCTGCTTTGGTCTACGCTACGCTATCCGATCTTGCCACTAATGTCGATGGTGACAAAGCACTTATTACAGATGGCATAATCCGTGCTGAGAGACGACGTGACCGCAAACTCACCAAACCGGTAAGACCGAGCGGCCTTTATAAAATACAAGACTAGAATAAAAATTGTATTTATAGATTGAAGAATATCAAGCAGCCGAGGCAGTTGCCAAAAAATCTCGTGTCGCAGTTTAATACTGCGACATCACAGAAGATGATGCGGCATTCGTTCAAGATACTATTAGACTTCTTAAGATTCCTAACGATCTATTGTGCACGTTTTATGATTTTCTAAAGTTCGATTTGCCTAGAGGACAATTTTTCCATTTTTTTCCCATAAAGTACGAATCGTAACTAAAAAATAAACCAATAGTACGAACTAATCATAGTATTATGGAGCATCAAAATAATCAGTGTATCCGTAAAACACAAATTTATTTAAAATAAATATATTAAAAATTGAATTTTGTTCTTTATTTTTCAAACCTACACAATCATCATGTTGCTTCTGATACCTACACAATTAAAAATAACATTTGTAGAGGCAGTCTCGAGTTGGGTTGAGAATGACGTTTGTAACAATGTAGAGTTCGTGAACGAAAAAGGCACGTGTTCATTGTTACAATGTAGTTTCATGAACGGTGTTGAGCTGTCATTGTTAACAATATTGTAACAATGTAAATATCGTGAACAGGCTCAGGGTGAGTGATATAGTGTTATTACAAACACTATATATGGTACCCCAGCTGCACCCTATAATTTTGTTAAACATAAATACACAAAATTCCGTGATCTATATAATTATGTATAAAGACAATAATTTAGTATATAATCATCAATAATACAATACGAATGAGATCGTAATATTTACTTGTATATAACTAAATTATGTTGATACACGGGCGATCTTGCTTACTCCATGGTATTCAACATACAGTGTATTCATAATTCATTTTCTATGTTAAAATGTATTTATATTATATAGTATACTCGTATTATATACTTTAGTTTATATTTCTGTGAGTTTTAGTAATATATATATATATATAATAATGATAATCAGCTGAGGTTGTGACGCGGGATCATTATTATCATTACGGCGATCAACAAACCATCAACTTTGTTGATACATATAAGCTTTATATTGTAAATAAAATTAATTATATTAATAATTATCAATTTGAATTTTTGAGTTTTTAATTAATAAAAAGTGAATACAAATTGTGGGGTGTAGTTTTTCCTTTTTACGCTGGAGTCAGAAACAATAATATAGTGTTTGTTAGTGGTATCTGAAAACATACTACAGCCAACTGTACCAACGGGTACCACTACAATTTTTTGTTTATATGTTGTATACACTCATTCTTTCAAGTGATTTGTACTTACATTACTTGTCCTACTCTATTTTCATTTTTAATCACAAGAACCATTTGAAAAACTAGTCAATGTCATAACACCATAAGCCGCGTTTTTACCTTTGTCGTAATAAAATTGTAAAAGATATCGAATTTTTTCATTATTTATCTCCATGTTTAAAATGTTATAACTTTTTATTCACTTCACCGATTTTAATGTTTTGTATGTCAAAGTGCAAGTTAAAGTGTCACCTTTCAAACACACATAGCCCGATACGATCAACGCTTTCTGAGATATATGAATGTAAATCCATCTACCTGGAAAAGGCCACGTACTATTCCCCTACCTCTCTCATTCTCTCTGGCACTATATACCATCAAGAGATTTGGCCGCCTCAAATGAGGTTTCATAATCATATTGTCATTTCGGATAATGAGTGATTAATTTTTGGATCCTATCGTGTTTTTCCTTGTCACCACCGGAAATCGAACCCGAGACCTCCGGTCGTTGGAGCAAGCAAGCTGACCACTTTGCCAGCGGGGCGGTCTCTACCCTTTATATAAAATGAATAATCTCAGCATCACAGTAGCGTTATCAATTTAAAATGCGTTTATTTCTCAACTGTTTTTTTGTGATGACATTTTTTAGAGGATGTGCGATATGACTTGCATGACAACCGTAGACAAATTTTTTGAGCAAAAGTTGTTTTTAAGGCAGCTTTTTTTATCTCGTTCCGTGAAAGGCACCATCAACCAGTAGTCAGGAATAAAAACTTAACAAAAAAATAAGAATTTTAACGAAATCAATTGTTTTTCTTTTCTTTTCAGCCATTCACCCATGCCACACGAGATTTTAGTTTCTGGTATCAAACTAAGTCGCAATAGATTTTTATTGTTAATTTAAACCTTTATTTTATATTAAAACACCAATTTTTTTTGTATTGTTTTATTCTGTTCTCTCGAAAATAAAATTTAAACAAAAATTTACATTTCAAAAATGCCCCTAATTTTTTTATTTTCATTTCTAATTTTTCATTTCGAACTGAAGGACAAAAATTCTATGTCGCAACTGCGACTAGTCTCAGATTGACTAAATCAGACGAGGACTTGATGTTAATCCAAGAATCTTGGATTAACAATAACAGGATCTGTGGCCTCAGAACGAAAGGGTATAAATTATTATACTCAAGTAACTCTGAGAAGATCAGATCGTGTATTTTAGCGAAAAATAAACGACAAATAACAAACGAGGTATCCTCGAAATAGCAAAACAGCAAAACTAAAACGAGACAAAAATATAGATCGACTATTTGAGAGAAAAGCACATCCGATTATAGCTTGCTGAGAATTTGCTGAGCAAATTTTTGTTGTGTTGCCATAATTTTTCATAAAAAATAATAAAAGCTATGTTGCTTACAAAAGATTACAACAACAATTACATTGTATTCAAGCCGATTGTCTAGAATGTTAAGAAAAAAATTTTAGGATTAGGGGAAATAAAATCATTTTATGGTTATTTTTTCTATTTTTCTCAAAAAATTTATCTTCTAGAATAATTTAGCATTTGTTATTTGATAGCAAAATACCGAATTTAATTTGTTCTATTTTATAAAATAAAAAATAATAAAATAAGTATTAAGAAAATGAACCAACACAGAAAAATTAAAACACATTAAAAAATTAAAGCCAAAAGTTTGTTGCTTTCACATTTCTTAGCTAAGCTAAGCGGATTAGCGAAAGCTACACTACTAAAGTTTAGTGTTTTTTACTAAACAAGCTATTTTTTACTCAAGCAAAATGAAAAAACCATCCCCACTTCTTTTTAATTTTATTTCTAAAATATTTTTATGGATAAAACATTGCGCTCACGTATATTATCGTGTCGTATATACGTGTAAAAATTGATTCAAGTCAAAAAAATTATTTTAGATAAAGAAATTTGTTAAATTCTTGTGTATGAAAGGAAATTTTTTTTATTAAAAATAATTTAATGCGCGATTGCACATGTTATTTTGTAGGTTATGTATTTTATAGCAGAGCAATTTTTTATTTATTTTCGAGAATTGAATATAGAAATGAAATAACATGATTCTGCCTGTCCCGATTACATATATTATTTAATTTATTAGTAATTTATTGTCAAACATTGAAAATAAAGATTTTATTTTTTTTAAATAATTTATAGGTTTTTTTTATTGATGCTAAAATTTTCCCCTTACATATTTATGGTAGAGCATTTTTTTATATATTTTCGAAAAATAAAAAAAATATTAAAATCACATAATTCTGTTCATCTCAAAAATGATATTATATATTTTAGTAAATTTTGGGAATAAAATTCTTTGTTAAACATTCAAAATGAAGATTTTTCATGTTTTTTTAAAGGTTTTATAGGTTACATTTTGTTGATGTCAAAATTTCTCCAATTTTTTCTACTATAAAATAAAATGTTGTGTTTCAGTCGCTCTAATGTAAATTTTAGTTCTTGTCTTTGTTAGATGTTCAGCAAAATTTTTCTGTTTTCTCCATGGAATAGTACCATTATTTGTGACGAGAAGCCTATACAATTTTGGTGATTGTAGCACTAACCGAAATGGTAGAAACAGCGTGCAACTTAAGCTCTTAAGTGTTCGCCGGTTGAGGCAAAACGCGCTAATAAGTTTAATGAAGTTCCTTTTAAATTTTTAAATAAAGTTATTTGGTTTTTTAAATTTCGATTTTTTTATTTTTATTAAGTCGCACCCTCTTAACACGCAAGCTGCATTCTTTTAATTATGGCCTATAGTGCAATAATTGTTGGCTCTCAATTGGTACCATTTTGTCTTAATTTGAATTTATGTATACATATATTTATTTTTTTAATTAAAGTAGTGATCAGATAAATGTACCATCCAAAAAATTTTGATGTTTCGAAAAAAAATTCAATTTTTAACCATTTATTAAATCCATTTTCTATAATAATAGACGGAATACTAAATTACTAAAATGGAAAGGAAGCTAATTATGGAAAAAAGGATGTTCAACAAGAAATATTTATTTAAAAATTAAAGGTATTTATTTGTTAGCACAATCAAGTAATTCATTACAATAAATATTAGTAAAAATGAAAACAATTTTTAAAAACTTTCGAATAGTTGTAAGTATACCATTGAGAAGTATTTTAATATTTGGTGTGCCTTCTCCGGGCGTTAATCACGGCTGAAATCCTATCGCGCATAGAGTTAATAAGAATCCTGCAATATTTCACCGATATCTCGTTTTCCCAAGTTTCAATTAGTGCTTGCTTTAATTCTAATTTAGTTTTTGGGTTTTTCCTATTGAACCGCTTCTTTAAAATTGCCCAACAATTTCCTATCGGGTTCAAATCGGGACTGTTCCCAGGCCAGCTCAGTTTTTCAATACATATTTGTTGGGCATATTCATTCACCTGTTTAATGTAGGAGTAGATAAATCGTCCATTACAATACAATTCGATTGCCAATATGATACACTAAATTTAAAAAAAATAACTACCCTTTTGGCTCGATGGCACGGAGCAGAATCATCTTGGAAAATCGGGTTAATGGTTATTGGAAACAGCCTTTCAATTGAGGGATCCGAAAAATTGTTTAAGATGTCAATATACCCGTTAACATTTAATGCTCCATTAATAAACGCCAAGTCTCCACTTCCATAGTAGCTGATGCATCCCCAGACCATAAAGTTGTTGGAAATTTATTTCGCGTTATCATAGTGTCCTGGTGAAAATCTTCATTTACCTTTCGGCGCACGTATGTGATAGCATCCGATTGGTTTATACTAATTTCATCTGAGAAAATTACTCTCTTCCACTAATTTTCAGACCAAGTCCGGTAGTTTTTTGCAAAATCGAGCCGCGCAATTTGCACTTTTTTTGTCAAATCCGGTTTTTTCCTTCGCCTTCGCCCATTGAGACAAATTTGTTGCAATCTTCTACGAACTATTCTTGCACTAATATTTATTCCAAAACGTTCTCTTACCTCATTATTTAATTCATTAGAAGTAGAAAATCTGTTTGTCAAACATCTGTTTGTTTTTTGTTTTTCTGTTTATCTGCTGGGTTGTCTTTTTGTTTGATTTTCCTGTTCCCGCGGCTTTTTCTGTTGCATTTGTAATAGGAAATTTTTTTATTAGTTTCAAAACCGAAACGTGATTACATCCTACTTTATTTGCCATGTATCTTGCAGAAAGATTTTCCTCTCGCAGAGCTAAGATTACGCTTTTTTGCTTAGAGTTTAATATTCTCATTGTTTTCGTCCACAACTTGCGCAGTTTTGATCACAACTGATGAAATTTCAGAGCAAAACAAAAAAATATTTTTTTGATCCCGTTACTCCTAAATTTATAAAAGCAAAGTATATACACAAAAAAACTAAGGTAACCTTGAAACATTTCGACAAAAATGCATTTCTATGAACAACTCTGAATATTTTTCGTATGGTAACATTTATCTAGCCACTACTGTATATCGCTCATGCACGAGAAAAGTGACACATCTCAAAAAATCAAGTTTCACAGAAAATAAGATTTTAGTTATGCACTAAATTAAACATAACATTTTTTGTATATTTTCCTAAGGGGGCTATTATACAACTATGACCAAACGATAACTCAGACTAAGGATTCAAAGTTTTACAAATGCGGGAAATTATTCGCTTAAGTAAAATTGGAAACTCAGCAAATGTGTCACTTTACTAATAAAATCTTCTAATTTTGTAAGATCAGTCATTATGGTAAATTATAGACTATTTGAATTAGTTTTCAATTTCAGTTTGTATTTCAAACAACTAAAAATAACTCAATAGTAATAATGAAGGAATTCAACACATAAACCAATTCACAAGTCTAAATTAGAAATAAAATGCAGAAAGATGGTCTTGGTCTAATTCTAATTTAGAAATTCGTATAGAACGACATGTATTTAGTTAGCGGGAATTATTCGTTTCTCTATTAAACCTATCAGTCCTTGCTTCTTCTTTTCTGCTATTGTAGGTTTCGTTGTATATTACATTCTATCACATTAGCTACTTGTCTTAGCTACCTCAGTCTTATTTTTCTTCGTGGCTGATACTATCACATTTTCATCTTCATCCATAATCTCTTTATCAATATCACTTAAGGCCTGCCAAATTATACTTGTGCTCCCTATAATAAATAAAGTGTCGTTTAATATATTCACCAAGCAAATAAATATTTATAATAAATACAGAATATAAATAAATTAGGGGTGATAATACCTGCTACATTAACTACAATGGCTCGCATTCTGCTTAGCTTCAGAAAAAGTTTAGTACGTTTTGACGTCATTGTAAAAAATCTATAAATTAAAAAACTACTTCAATTTATTCCTAATTAACTGGATTTATAATTGCGGAAACTGTCACATATTGCAAAAAATTACTAAAATAATGAATTAAAGTATATCAACTAATAATAGTACACTTTTTTCACAAAAAAAAACTATATTATCGGTTAAGAAAATTATGAACTAAACTGACACATAATAAATTCAGACACTATTCGAAATAACAATTTGATTTTTTATTCATCAACAAAATGACTTAACAGTCATATTTCAGAAACATCATTTTGTCATGAACAACAAAATGCCTAACGGACTAATTGTTAGTACGACATAGTGTTTCAAGCAGACATGTGACGTTTTTCTAACAAACAAAGTAATCGTAATTGGATCATAGAAAAACGACACTTTTGACATCTCTCGGAAACAGGCATTAGTTTATATATGACGATTTGGTAAATAAAAATTTGTGCGTTTCCAATTCACATTTATTATTTTTCCTTAAAGAAAAGTATGGAAAAAAACTTGAGAATTTTTTTTTCTCGTTTTTTTCATACTTTTCTGTAAGGAAAAATTTAAAGGAATTCTATTGGGGATGCGCGTTCTGTTGTCAATCGTGTAATTTCATTTTACAGCCAAACATTATTTTTTTTTTTTTTACATGATTCCGTTTTATTGTCTCTGCTGTGTCCTCACTAAATTTTCGTCTTAGTGGATCATTGAATTCATTACGATTTAACGATTTGACATTTTTTCTATTGTTTGTATGATACAGTATAGGTACTCCTGTGGCCCTATTCTGGTAATTCCCGGGGAATAGGGAATAATTTTTTTTGTAGCAGCTATTCCCCAGACATTTTGCCCAATTCTCCGTTATCAAAAAGTTAATTCTGGCGATTGGGGAATAAATTTACAGGAAAATAATTTAATTATTCGAGGTCGACACGCGATCGCGATAAAACAACAAAACAAAAGTCTAAAAATAGTTTACTACGTTTAATTGGTGTTTGTTGATATTTTAATCGAATTTTACTTAAAAAATAATTTTGTTTATTAAAGTACAAATTCCATATTGATATTTCCAATTAATATTACCAGTTTTCAGTATAAGTTTACAGTCATAGTATTGCTATAAGTATGAAATACAATAAATTTCCGTTCAATTCTATTCCCAGTTAATTCTTGCCTAAAATAGGTATGAAATAATAAAAATAAAAACTGCTATAATGGGGAATAATTTTTTCCCAAAAAAAAATTTTCCCAAAAGCCAGAATACACCTTTGGAAAATAAGGAATAAAACTGCTACAAAATTTAAAATTTCCATTTCCAGGGAATTACCAGAATAGGGCCACTGTTTGATGATTTTGTAAATAACCGTTTTGGTCTAGATATATATAGTAAAAGCATAGAAAAAATCAGTTTACCATAGATTTCTCATTTTTATAAATTTAGAAACAAAAATGAGTTGAGTAAAAAAGTTCTAATAATTCCAATGTCATGATTGTATTTGTGACTTTAACATTGCGCACAATGTAAAGTCACAAATACAATCATGACATTGGAATTGTTAGAACTTTTTTACTCAATTCATTTTTATCTGTCGATTTATCAAAATGAGAAATCTATGGTAAACTTATTTTTCTATGGTAAAAGCTTGGTGGGCAGTATTTATTTTCTATTGACGATTGGTAATTTTAGAGAAAACGCCACCTACTGGAATAAAATAAAGCTGTGATTCCACGAAAAATATGACCACCAGCGCTCACGAAACGACTAAAAATTGTTATAGCGGCAAATTTTAATAGTTGTGATTCCATGTTAAAAAACAAGTGTCTAAAATCACGGCTCCAATCGTCAATTGTGTTTTTCTGGTTTTGGATATCTTCTAAATATGGTCCATATAACACTGAGTTATCATCATTCATTAATGATTTGTTTACATGTTTCTTCACAAAATTTAAAATGAATATATCAATTCTATCGAATTTTATTTGATTATAAATTACTTTATTTGATTTGTTTATTATTTATTTTCCTGTATTGTGATAAACATGTTCTCAACCACCTCCTCTCGAATTTTCAAAATTTTCCATCAGCGCTGTTGATATGTTGTACCATATAGGAACACCGTAACCTATTATTGTGTAGAATTCAGTAGAAAATACAGTATAATAATAATAAATTAAACACGATGATTTAAGATAAACTTTTGTTTTTATATTTTTATTTATACAACACTACGCCATACGATGTTAGTAGTACAACAACACGTTTCAGAATGAGAGAGAAAAGATGAGAAATCATTTTCAGCTAAAATATGTATAATTCACAATGAGTGTGTTTCAATAGTATTTGAATGCTGAATAAATATATTATTTATTTCCACACTTCTCCTCATTCAAATAAGCCGGCAGCCTCCCTAAATTTCTGGATCTTCTGTTTTGGTAATGGTTTTGTCATCATATCGGCTACCATTTCGTCTGTCGGGCAGTAGACACATTCAACTATACCTGCATCAATACTCTCCTTAACTGAATGCGTTTTGATGTCAATATGCTTCGATCGATTTGAGAATTTCTCCTCATTAGCAAATTTGAGGCAACTCTGATTGTCTTCATAGAGTATAATGGGCTCATTAATTTTCACACCAAAATCATTCAATAAACGTTTTAACCATTTTGCTTCTTTCACTGCATCACATAGCGCAATATATTCAGCTTCCATTGACGATAGTGCAATAATGTCTTGTTTCTTGCATCGCCAACTAATTGTAGCACCAAATGTACTGAACGTAAATCTGCCATTAGATTTACGTGTTGATCGGCATTCAGCAAAATTGGCATCTGAATAACCAATCAATTTATCTTCATCACCACGAACATTTAAATTTAACATTAACGAGACTGTTCCTTTCAAATACTTTAAAATTCGTTTTGCCTCGTTCCAATATTCTTGTGTAGGCGCGGAAACGTGTTGTGATAATATGGCAACACTGGCAGCAATATCGGGTCTAGTATTTGTTGATATGTACAACAGGCTTCCAATCAGCTTACGATAATCGTTGTTGTCACGCAATAATTCTGATTCGCCACCTTTTCTGTAATTAACACTCAGTGGTATTTCAGAAATCTTCGAATTTTGCATTCCGAATTCTTTCAGCACTTTATTTATATAAACGGACTGGTTGATAGTAAACATTCCATTTTTATTTTTGTCTACTTGTATGCCGAGATATGTTCTTACTTCTCCTAAATTTTTGCAATTTAAATTCGGATCTTAAAACCTGTTCACATTGTTTGATCATGTTTTCATTTGCGCTCGCCACAAGCAAATCATCGACATAAATAACCACATAACAAATGTCTTCACCTTGTTTTCGAATGTATAGGCATTGATCATTTTTGCTTTGTATGAAGCCAGAATTTAAAAATACATTATGCACTGACTGTTTCCAAACCCGTGCTGATTGCTTTAAACCGTAAAGACTACGTTTAAGAAAACAAACTTGATGTTCTTTTCCATTATCCATAAAACCTGGTGGCTGCTTCATGTATATTTCTTCCTTTAATTCACCATGTAAAAATGCAGTTTTTGCATCATAATGAATAACTTTCATACCTTTCCTTGCAGCAACTGTCAACAAAATTCTAAATGTCGTTTGTCGTGCGACTGGAGCAAAAATCTTATCGTAATCAAAGCCATATTTTTGAGTAAAGCCTTGCGCGACTAAATGTGCCTTAAATCGTTGTGGTTCAACTTTTTCATTTCTTTTTATTTTATATACACATTTGGAACCAATAGGTTTTCTATTAATGGGCAAATTCATCAGTTCCCATGTATTATTATCGCGTAGTGAAATCATTTCTTCTTCCATCGCTTTAACCCATTCATCTTTGTTCACACCGCTAACTGCCTCATTGTATTTAAATGGTTCTTCTGTTGCTTGTTTAACTGAAAAAATTTCATCTTGAAATTTAGTTGATGTCCATGTACGTTTGTGCGTCCGGATCTTAGTACATCATTTTTACCATGTGTATTCTCTTTATTATTTTATTTTTTTTTATTTTATTTTTTTTTATTTTAAGAAATAGAATAAATTAAATTCGGTATTTTGCTATCAAATAACAAATGCTAAATTATTCTACAAGATAAATTTTTCGAGAAAAATAGAAAAAATAACGCCTTGCGGTAAACACCATAACCATAAAATGATTTTATTTCCCCTAATCCTAAAATTTTTTTTCTTAACATTCTAAAACAATCGGCTTGAATACAATACAATTGTTGTTGTAATATTTTGATTTCGCTAATCCGCTTAGCTCAGCTAAGAAATGTGAAAGCAACAACTTTTGGATTTAATTTTTTAATGCGTTTTAATTTTTCTGTGTTGGTTCATTTTCTTAATATTTATTTTAGTTTTTTTTATTTTAAGAAATAGAATAAATTAAATTCGGTATTTTGCTATCAAATAACAAATGCTAAATTATTCTACAAGATAAATTTTTCGAGAGAAATAGAAAAAATAACGCCTTGCGGTAAACACCATAGACATAAAATGATTTTATTTCCCCTAATCCTAAAAAAATGTTTCTTAACATTCTAAAACAATCGGCTTGAATACAATGCAATTGTTGTTGTAATCTTTTGAAAGCAACACAGCTTTTAAACGGCATACTTTATGAAAATAAAAATTAACATACAAAACTAGACCCAATCAGCTTAATTTTTTTGCCGTCACATCTACAAACAGTTCTCTATAGATTTTTTATGTAGATAAATTTTGTGCTTGGTTGCTATCCTGTTTTAACTATGATCCGTTAAAATCTAGAAGACATTACAACCTGTCATTTTTTACATTTCTGAGCTGAAAAGTGATAGAGTCGGAATAATTTTGAAATTCTTAAAAAATTGAAAAAGGTCAAACAAATATTAAAACGACAAACACGACATATTTATATAAAACACATACTATCTATAAGCAGTGCTGTCTAATCGATTACACAAACTGATGCCTTGTTTTTATTCTATTTTGTCATAGCTTAATTTTAGCACCATTCTCCTCCTCCTGAGGTTTATGATCACAAAATATTAATTGAAATGTCTTTAATTCAAGTAAACTAATATTAATTTCATTACGTGCACACAAAAAATCGGAGTCAGTTCCTTTTTATACAAAATATCACATGGCTGATTTTACAAAAATATTCAGAATATTAAATTTATTTAAAGTTGATTCGGCCGTTATAAATAACTAAAGAGTCTTTTAGTTGTTTTAGTGCCAGAAGAGAAATGGCACGTTCCCATAAAGTTGGATCGATTATTGATCGTCTCGAAAATCATAAAAAGGGTTAACTATCGAATTTATTATTGCCACTCAAATTACTTGTCTAAATCTTAAATAGCTAATTAATTTTAATTTAAATAATTAGACAGACATTTATTTTACTTTATAATAAAGATTATATGTATATCAAAATAGATTTACATATAATTAATAATATATTTGTTTATTTTGAATATTATAAACTAGATTTATATTGTGAATTATAAAATTAAACATACATTTTTAGAAAAGTAGATTTTATTTTAATCGTAAATTTTTATTTATATTTTTGTAGTGAATAACCATTTAATGTAAAATGATGTCAACTTTTACCCTCTAAATGCTTCGGAGCATCAGCATACGTGAATTTTAATTTAAATGCTTCAGCAACTAAAATACCAATATGAGAATCTTCCCAATTTTGTGTTGGAAGATTTTGTAGCAGCAACATCAGACCCTGAAATGTAAAACACATCTTATTTATACAGTATCGTCAAAATATTTATTATGCTAAAAAAATAAATAAAAGTGATTCATTCATCTAAATATAATCTTTATATGATATTAACACCCTGATTCTAACGTTTGACCGTCTTAAAAAAGATTGCCTAATATCTTTAAAAAAAACACTGGTTTTAAGAAACAAGAAAATTTTTGGCTGAATCATACCAGAGCCATCTATGATTTTAAAGAGCCGCAATATTAAAATGACAGCTTTAAATAGTGGGGAAGATTTTATTGAGTTACTATAAGAAACTGTGTTAATTGGAAAATTTTTGAACATAAATTTATGAATAAAAAATTAAACAAATCAACTAAAATTTAATTTTATATTTTTTATAAAATATTCAAAAAACACATATTTGAAAATCAGCCATCATAGTGTAGTATTTAATTTTTAAATTTAAACTAAAGCGGAGCATAAATTTATTAATTTTCTATAAAAATGAGAATTCCATTTAGTTGTGTAGGTTAGTAAAGTAGGTTAATAAAGAGTGCTGCCGCAGATTCCTCTTACATCCAATTTAAAATTTAGTTTTATAAAAATTTAACTGCTTTAGTAAATTCTGGTCCCATGTACATCAGAATTTTCGAGATGAATGATGGGTTTAATAGCAATCTAAACGATCATATTTATAACAATATTAAAGAGGAGACGTGAGCTGAAACGACATTTTGTGAATCACCATGTAGAAACAATAATTATTATTCATAAAATAACATCGTTGATTTCCTTAATTAAATATTATTACAAAAAACAACAAAACGTAAAATAAACAATTTTACGCGAGCACAACATAGCTTTCTGTAATTTGAAAATCCGTTTACAGATGTCTCTATAATAAATTTACTTGAAATTACAGAACACAATAAAATAAATTAACCACTTAAATGACGGCTTTTTTCGAGAAAGTGTGTCCATATATTGTCAGGTTCTTTTTACATTTTTTTTAGAAAATAATTACCAACTAATCTGAATACAATTTTTTTTTTTTCAATTGTTTTCAAGTCACAAAACAAGCTTTGCCTGAGTAAGTTTTCAAGTCACAAAACAAGCTTTGCAAGACTCGGGCAAATCAAAAAAACAATCGAACTTCGCCCCCGTCACGCTCGGGCAAATCACTCATGTGGTTAAACAACTATTTACGAAAATATACCATTATTAAGTTAAGCCCGAAATCTTTAATAATTTAACATAATTAATAAAACCTAAAGCAATTATAATTTTTATTTATAATACGGTTGGCATAAATGAGGAATCTAGACAAGAGACGGAGCGGTCGTGTTTTTGTTTCGCTCCTCATTTTCAAATAGAATATTTTTTTGTGTGTAATAAATAAGTGTTGAAGTGATAAGTTGTACATCGTTTTTTTTTAATTATAGTTCGCGTAAGATGTATATATTTTGATACCATTGCATGAATACATACTTGCACATTTTGTACCTAAATTACTATGTATATAAATAAAGTTTCCACGTGAAAGTAACGGATCCAAAAGAGAAGTGTTTTTGATTTAATATTAGTTTTGATTTTATTATATATTTCCTTGTGAGTGCTTATGTACTTGAACATAGTATATAAACAAAGCACACACCAAAGGATCTCCAACATATTTTCTTTAAACATACACGTATGTTTGTTCTATTTTATTATGTTTTGCGTTCTCTTGAAATTTAACGATCGCACGCAAATATACTTGTTTTGTGTTGCTTGGGAGTAAATGAATTTGCGAATGAAACAGCAATCGATAATAACATTCTCTCTTTTCGATTATTGATGTTGCGCTCGATGTTATTTTCCACTTTGATTGCAATAATTTGTATTGCATGCGTATATGTACGTACGTTTTACTCTCAAACCAAAATCTACTTAAATATAAGTCCTGCTTACTCTTCCATTGACATATACCTATTAAAAAAAAACATACAGAGTGTGTTGGTTACACTAACAATGCAACGTAAATTTGAATTTTGTTTTCTACATTTTTTTTGTTTCTGCGCTAATACACTTATACTTAGTTTTTCAAAAATAAATTACTATGGAAAAAAAAATTCCAATACATCTTTACTTAGTTATTGTTTATTTCATATGTGTGGAGTTAGCAGGACTTATATTTAAGTAGATTCTGCTCAAACACTAATCATACGAGTGTTTATATGTAGGTTTGTTTGGATAATCATACGAGTGTTTATATCCCTTTAGTGATTTACTAACACAATTGTGCGGGTAGGGCAAACGTACAATGCCAAAAATTTAGTTTTGTATGTTTTTTGAACCAACTTACACATTTGTGAATTCCTTTTTAACTTATTTTACGTCCGAAAAAAAACACTATATTTATACACATAATTGTGTTGGTTTTACTTCAAATCAAGCGAAATTTTTTTTTCAACAACGCCATTACATACTATGATTTTTTACTCACACATTTGTGTGGGTTGGACTAAAACTGAGCCAATTTTTTTGTTTTCTTGGTTGAAAAAGGGATATGTAGGTTTGTCTCTTCGTTTACAATTTGTTTCAATATATGTATATGTATTTACTCGATTGCTTCGTCAGCTTGTTTTCGTGTACTTTGGTTGGTGATGAAAATGATATAAACTTACGTATTTGTTGCGTGTGAATGGTCCGTTCCACACTGTGCTATTTAGAAACACTGCTTCTTGGTTCAGAGTGGTCGTCATTAAAGGATACATATGTATTTTTTAGTTGTAGTTTTCAGGGAGAATCATTTTCAAAATGTGTTCGCATAGTTCGCGTCGTATGTAGTGTAGTTTATAGAAGATGGTTTACATGGGTATAATATGTTGATAAATAACAAAATGTACACAAACTATTTTATTGCTGCTTCTCCTTAAAAATTATTGTTCAAAAATTACGCGCAATTGCATCAAGTTTTATGGGTTAAACGGGACAGAGAAGATGCAACGGCTGCTTCTCGGAAGCACTATGTGGAACGGTGGAATAAATGAGTGGAGGAATAAGGTGGACCGGACAACATACCGGACAAGTGGTGCAGTGGTTAAAGCTTCGGCACTTGGACCGGGAGGTACTGAGTTCGAATCCCATCAGAGGCTGGATGCAAAGCGAATTTTCGTCATCGATTACGATCGGTAATGTTAATAAACACAACTAAGACCCTCTGTTGGAGTGCAGAATTCAGCGCCGACCCACCGTCCATGTCAGTTTACAGGTTGACATGGAGCTTGCAATGTGCAGGTGGTATACTGTAATTGTGTGAATGGGTGGTCTGTGCGTGAATGAAAGTGGGGTATGGAAGAAAAAAAATAATAATAAAAAGAAAGTTTAGAAATTTGATGGTATGTTGTTGGACGCTATCAAGTTGATAGGAATCGTGACTTAAAAATTTGGATCTGCAGACCATCGGATAAACGTATATTGAAGCCTTGTCATTGAAAGGTTAGTGTTTCCAACGTTCGGAACCACGAGATATTTGTCTTGGCTTATTAACATAATATACATTTATTTAACTTTATGACTTTTCCAATTCAAATAAGCGAACCAATAATATCACCTGTAATAGAATGTTGTTCACGGTGGCCTTTCAAAATGAATTTATAATTGTACTAAGTTTGAGTAGATTTTGGTACCAGACTATACTGTTCCAAATTAGATGAATAAACGAATATTTTAGATAGCTATATATATGACACATTTACGAGATTATACTAAAATATAATTAATATTTGACCACGTGGACTAAATAAGTTTTCCAGGTCATCATATGTATAAATATATGCTGTCGGGTTTTTAGGAACAAGTATCTTTCGGGTTAAATGGTGTTGGGTTAGTTGTTAGGCGAACATATAATAACAGCATAGGATGAGATGACGCCTAGATGCCAATGGAAATAATTATTCCAGTCGTACTATGTATGACTGATGACGATATATACGTATGATGAAAGTTAGAAGTTCCTATACCATTTTCCAATTAACAAAAACTAATAAACTAACAAATTCTCTTCCAAGGTGTTGTGATTTTTATTATGACTAACTTAACTAACCTATTAATGTAGTTAGACAATAACTTTGCTGCGGTTATCGCCCTGGTTATTTCAGTGATTAGCATCCTACCCCGATAAACCATTTATGTCGAGGATGCAGGCAGGGCCTGGGCCCGCATAATTTTGGAATATGGTAAGATGCAGGCTTTAATACTATATCGCGCATATTCCAGGAATGTGCTATACATACCTAGGATCACCATTATGGTTGGCCTGTACGTCTCTATCATATCATATCATATAATACGGTTGGCGTAAATAAAACTTTTCGTCGTATAATATTCACCATCATAGTTGCTGCGCGCTGTAAAACAATAATAGAAAAATGTCACAATTTTCCAATTTTTTTTATTTTTTTTTTTTATTTTAATACAATTCGCTCGTGTTGTTATTCTCAGTTCCAGGAGATCTCCATACTCTATTGAACCAAATCATTTGGGTTTTAAAATATTCAATTTTTTGTCGCTATTGTTTTTTAAATGTATACTTAGCGAAATCTTTTGATTGGTTTAGTAATTGCGAAAAGCTTTATAAAATAATGTTTTTATTTTATGAAGCTCTGTTTTGTTTATACTACAGGATGCATCAATATAGCCTGCGAATTTGTTGCGATGAAAAATCAAATTTTTAGCAAGTAACGAAAAAATAGTTTTTGAAGTTTGCTCATCAACAATGTTGAAATATAATCCAAAACACAATAAACCCCATATTACAATGTTACTCCAAAAGCTTTTTTTTAACGAACATTTGTTTTGGAAAAATAATGACCCCTATTGCGGTTGTCGTTATTGTGTCGATATCATATCGACAACCAAAATCGGTATTGCTGTTGTCGTTATTAATCGACGTTTGTCGTAAAATCGCCATATTTTTGTCGATGACATTTTTGCTCGCGACTCGCAAGTATTGTGAGCCGTTTTTAATTCGAAAAATAGTTTAACATAAGTAAAATGATTTTAGTTTTAATAATTATTTATTAAATATCTTAAATTTGTTAAAACCCACATAAATTTACCGGAATTGAACAAAAAAAATTAAATTTCTACAACCACATAGCTAAATTTATTACATGTTTGCGACCACCGAAATTTGTTACATGTTTGACTATCGGAATTTATATTAACATTTTTTTTGTGGTAAATAAATATTTACACACTGTTTGTCTATTTTCTAATTTTAGACAACTATTTAGATCCTAAATTTGGACAAAATACCTAAATATAAATGTAATTCAGCTTTTCTGACAGGCGGCTGACAGCTTTTTGACAAAATATATCAAAACAACTAGTCACGATTGCTAAGTTAATCGAGAAGTTCACAATAGCATGAATTTTTTCAACGTTGACCCGGCAATACTCATTAGTCGATTCGTGATAGTTACGCAATACAAAATAAAAATCGACACGACAAGACAAAGTCGTGTCGTTTGTCGATCGACACGACAACCACAATAAGGGTCAATGCTGAAATTTTTGATGGAACACTCCATAATTTCTTATTTTCTTTACATACACATATAAAAAAATTCTTGTTTCTACAAAAAAAAAAAAAATTATGTTAGACTAATTTAAATATTTCTGCGTTAACTTGACATAATATGACTAAATTTTAAAATATGCTTTTCCTGAATATTGAACTAACCATTTAAATTGAAAATTCAAACGAAGCATTTATATTGTTTTTAAAAAATAAAAATATTTGTTTATTTCTTTAAGTGATAATCTTATTTAAGTACTAGTTTCGGGCACATGCGCCCTTTGTCAGCTTATTAAAATATTTAACTAATTAAAAAAAAAAAAAAAAAAAAAAAATATTTTAATAAGTTGACAAAGGGCGCATGGGCCCGAAACTAGTATTTAAATAAAAAGTTGATTATCACTTATAGAAAATAAACAAATATTTTTATTTTTTTAAAATAGTATAAAATCAGTGATAATAAAGTGCATAAACATGGGTATTCTCCAAAATAAGAAGTATTTATGTTTTTATACACAAAAAAGCTGCCAAAAAATATTAAAATACACTGGTTGATTTGAAAAATAACAAAAAACTTCCCCTTTATGGAACGCTTATGAAAAAATGGCGGAATCTTATACCCGTGTAAACACTGGCAAAATAAAAATCTTGAAATCGCGTTGACAAAACAATATATTTATGTTCTCTACTTTGGCCTACAGACAGTCAAAGGAGATTTTTCATTTGAACTAAAAAAGTACAAAAACAACAAAATTTTCAAATTAACTAAATTTATATCCGATAGGTCCAATGTCATTATAGCTGCTTTGTTAATAAATTACATATACGATTTGTTAATTATATACACATACACAAGTTTCTATAGATAGGAGTTGTTAATTTATTAATATGTGTTAGTTGTGACTATGTATAGATATAAGATTTCTAAATTTCATCGTATGTTTCTATAGTCTTCAGTCGTAAACGATTGGAATAATTAATTAATGACATCCAAGGGCCATCTTATAATATCAAACCCGCTGGATAATGTACGTAAAGATTCGACAGCATGTTTATACATATGATGATCTAACAATTCTTAGTCCATCGACAATTATTAAATTGTACCTTACGCATTACTAATCATTAAAATCACTCGGATATAGAGTAAAACATTTATGTCAGCTAAATAACAGAAGTAAACACACTTGAATCCAATTAGAAAGAACATCGTATACAACATTCTTTTGAAAAGGGCCGTTAGAAGTAAATACACTGATAACAAAGCGAGTTGCAAATAAAAAGACCGTTTGATCAAAAATGTTGTAACTACAATCTTCCGTTGAACTCCCTCTAAAATATAAAAAATAAAAAAATAAATATAAATTACCAAACGCCTTTTACTATTTATGTTAAAGCGTTAAGTAGTGTATAAGGACAACTTTGAATATTTTCTAGATAGGCGGCACATATCAAAGAAAAGTTCGCCATTTTTGTTTTTACGGTAGTTTTACCTAGTTCATTATCTTTTTTTTTACACTATTTAGCGAAAAAAAACTTACACTTAGACTGTGTGCCTGAGACCGATTTTTTCGACTAAATTGCCGACTAAACTAAATTAATGACTGATTCATATCATTCATTCGAAGGTGGCACTAGTATCTTTTAAACATGCTGTGCCTCCGATTGTAAACTAAATTATAAACTAATCTATATTGTTTTCAACAACACCTGTTTGTTAGTATTTAAAATCAAGGAAATAGAAAAAAAATAAATATACATATATCGCATTATTCATGAATTTCATTATTATAAATTATAATCGAAATATAAGAATGAGAGTATTTCCTTTTAGACATTTTTGCTACAACTATTCGGAATAGGTACGAAGGGCCGAATGTGTCAAAGGGCCGAATTTTTTTGATTTTTCTTTTTTTGTTTTTTGAAATATAATTTTTAAAATTTGTTGTTTTATGGAATATTTTGTAAATTTTTTTTTATTAAACATAAATGAATTTCTTATGAATTTATGTATTTTACTATTTTTCATTTTTGGATATTTATGAAATTCCACGTATCGTCAGCGATACATTTTGGGGAAGGAAAATTTTGTCATGCGCCACCAGAGACATTGGGCCCTAGGTAGGTAGGTAGGGTTCAGTGGTTGACACTTAGAGCATTTTTGTCCCATTGTGATAACACGCATTCACGCCACATCATTAATCCATTCACCTACTCACACAACTACTGTATGCCACCTGCACATTGCAAGCTCCATGTCAACCTGTACATTGACATGAACGGTGGGTCGGCGCTGAATTCTGCACTCCATCAGAGAGTCTTAGTTGTGTTTATTGACATCACCGATTGTAATCGATGATGAAAATTCGATTTGCATCTAGCCTCTAATGGGAGAGAACCTAGTACCTACCGGTCCAAGTGCCGAAGCTTTAACCACTGCACCACTTGTCCGGTTGGGCCCTATGTGTCAGCCTTCTGATAATAGGTATATGGTACAAAAAATAATATTTAATAATTAAATTAAATAATTAAATTAAATAAAAAAATTAAAAAAATATTGTTACGATTTTGCCTTGTCAATCAAGGTTCGAATCACTGGATTGTGAATAAATACACTGCTTCAAATTTTTAGCTCACACAATTTATTTACACAACACAATTTATTATACAACACGAAATTCACAATTAATTATTACACTTATAACACACTTTTTAATTATCACTTTAATAATCGCTTTAATAATCACTTTAATAATCTTTCTATTTAACCTTCACTGTATCACGTTTAAAATAATACTCAGCATTCCACGTCAACGCGCGCCTTTATATACCAAAATATTTGTTTCTAGAATAATCCTAAATGCGCAGCAAATATGTTAGTATAGAAATACGCCTAAATGTTGAGTATAAATTATAAATGTAATTGAACAATTAATGAAGTTAACTTATTCTATTCTATTCTAGGGGTCACCGTAACACTACCCCCCACCTAAGCCTGTTCGTCCCGAACAGGATCCAGATCACCTCCTCTGTAGAGCGCCAAACGTTCTAAATGCACCACCTTTGGTTTACCTTTCCGTCCTTTCTGTATGCGATAAACCACGTCGTTCAATCTTTTAATGACAGTGTAAGGTCCTTCCCATGTGGGTTGCAACTTCGGTGATAATCCCTTCTGCCGTTGCGGGTTGTGAAGCCATACCAATTGCCCTTCCTCGAAGCCTTGATTATTTGCTCGTATGTCATATCGAGCTTTCATTCGATCACTTGATATTCGAATTTTCTCCCGTACAAATTGATGTATTTCATTGAGTTCCTCTTTCATCCGGTCGACGTAATCCTGTCCGCATAGAGCTGCTGATGGAACAGCTCCAAACTTTAAATCTCCCGGTAATCGCAGATTGTTCCCAAATATGGTTTTAGCTGGTGTCACTCCTGTTGTGTCATGTACCGCTGATCGGTAGGCCATCAGGAACAGTGGTATATGTCGATCCCAGTTACGTTGGTTCCTTTCCACAACCTTTGCTAGATATTCCTCCAATGTGCCATTGAATCTTTCCACCATACCGTCCGACTGTGGGTGTAAAGGCGTCGTCCTTGTTTTATTGATTCCAAGCATCTGACATATCTCCTGAAATACCACCGATTCGAAATTCCTTCCTTGATCCGTGTGAATTTCCATCGGTACACCAAATCTGCTAATCCAATTGTTGACCACGGCATCAGCTATTGTAGTTGCCTCCTGATTGGGTATGGGGTACACCTCCGGCCATTTGCTAAAATAATCCATTATTACTAGCACATATTTATTGCCGCTCTCGGTAGTCGGAAATGGCCCCGCCACATCCATTGCAATTCTCTCAAATGGTGCCCCGACATTATATTGTTTCATGGTTCCACGGCTTTTTCGTGCTGGTCCCTTTACTGCCGCACATTGGTCACATCTTCGACACCACTCTACTACTGACTGTCTACATCCGGACCAGTAGAAACGTTGTCGGATTTTGGCCAATGTTTTATTAATCCCTAGGTGACCTCCACTTGCTCCTCCATGATATTCCTTGAGGATTTCCGCTATCCGATCTTTTGGCACCACTACCAACAATTGTTTTATTTTACCATCCGTGCTTTCCCACTTTCGTTTTAAACAACCATTTTCTATGTGGAGGCTATCCCATTGAGCCCAATATGCTTTTACAATGGGAGTTTTGTCAGCTATCTCACTCCATGTGGGCCGCTGTTCCTTTTCCTTATGTTCCATGATGAATGACAGGTCAGCATCCCGTAATTGCTCCTTCTTGATCATTTCATCAGTCCATTCCTCATCAGGTAGCACTTGCATAAGCCGAATATCAATGATGTTTTCCTTAACCTCCACGTGCCCACAATTCTTGCATTCCGCGGGACATGGTCTTCTTAATAACGCGTCAGCATTTTTATGTGCACTTCCCTTCCGATGTTCAATATCGGCTTCTTTTGTCAAGCTCTCACCGCTTCCTTTTAATCTCGAAACTTGGATGGATGTTATGGGGCAATCGATTGTGGGAGTCAGCGTTTGCTCCTTCAAGCTCTCTCTTTTTAACGACTCCAATGTCGTCCGACCCTCCTTTCTGGCCTCTCTCTGCTGTTCGTTTGGTCTACGCTTCATAGGAGATGGCGATCTTCCTCGTTTGTTCTTAATCTCCCAACAGTCCCGTGAGATGTGACCCATTCTATTACATACCCAGCATTTAATCCTGCTTCTTCCATATCTGAACCTTGGTGTAGCCCGCTCGGTGTCCATTCTGGAATCAATCTCCATTCGACGAATTTTCATTGCTGGTTTGATGATGGTTTGCGCAGTTTCGTTTGTTAACGCACAAGCGATGGTTTCCGTGAAAGTTGCCTTAGGTGACAACATCACCGCTCTGCGCGTCTCAGGATCTCGAATACCGTCAATGAATGCATCCATTTTAATTCGCTCCATGTAATCGGCCGACATATTTGAATGTGCTAAATGTGCGAGCCGCTCAATTGCCGATGAAAATTCCTGTAGCGATTCTCCTCCTCTTTGGTATCGACCCTTCAATTCCATGCGATAGATTTCTCGTTTGTGGTCACTTCCGTATTTTCGATCTAACGCCTTCATAATTCTCATGTAAACGTTCCGTTCCTGCTCGGGAATGATTTGTAGTGTTTCTGCCGCTTCGCTTTTAAGAGCCACAATTAATGCTGCAACACATTGTTCTTCAGTCCACTGATTTTGCTTAATCGCAGTTTCGAATTGGAACTTAAAAATACTGAAGGATGTTGTTCCATCAAATGTTGGTGGTTTTATCTTAACTGCGTTAACTGTCTGGATCACTTGACCTGTTGTTCCATTTGACTTGACATCTTGGAGCTCCTTCTCGAGACGTTTAACTTCCGTTTGTAGATCTTGTTTAACATTTTGAATTTCTGCGTGTACTTCCGTTTGCAGTTTTTCCACTTTACCGTGTAGTGTAGAAGATAACTCCAGAAACCTCTTGTCTATTTTCTTTTGGCCAACTTCGATTTGGTTTTTAATGTCCGCCCCTTGTTGCTCCATCTGCTGTTTCATTTCCTGGTTCGATTGTTTAATGTCCGCTCCTTGTTGCTCCATCTGCTGTTTCATTTGATGTTTAATGTCCGCCCCTTGTTGCTCCACTTGTAACATCTGTTGTTTCAACTGTTGTCCCATCATATTCATAGCAGCCATCAACTGCGAAAAATCGAAACTTCCAGATGGGTTTTGCGTTGTTTCGACCACCGTTTGTACGTCCTTTTGTTTCTTATCCATACTGATCTCATCCGTTTTTTCCTCCTCGAAATCAAACACGTCTGGATCTAAACCTTCCTTCTCCATGGCCTCACGTAGTCGCTCCACCAAACTAGCTTTTGTGCCTTCACTGGTCAAACCTCGCCGTGTCAGTTGCTCCTTTAATTGCGCAAGCTTTAATCCGTAGAGAATCATTTTCCTTATTATTCACAATCCCACCGCTGTCACCAATTGTTACGATTTTGCCTTGTCAATCAAGGTTCGAATCACTGGATTGTGAATAAATACACTGCTTCAAATTTTTAGCTCACACAATTTATTTACACAACACAATTTATTATACAACACGAAATTCACAATTAATTATTACACTTATAACACACTTTTTAATTATCACTTTAATAATCGCTTTAATAATCACTTTAATAATCTTTCTATTTAACCTTCACTGTATCACGTTTAAAATAATACTCAGCATTCCACGTCAACGCGCGCCTTTATATACCAAAATATTTGTTTCTAGAATAATCCTAAATGCGCAGCAAATATGTTAGTATAGAAATACGCCTAAATGTTGAGTATAAATTATAAATGTAATTGAACAATTAATGAAGTTAACTTATTCTATTCTATTCTAGGGGTCACCGTAACAATATATTTCTAAAAACAAAAAAAAAAAATCAAAACAATTCGGCCCTTCGACATTCAGCCCTTCGACATTCAGCCCTTCAACACATTCGGCCCTTCGACACATTCGGTCCTTCGACATTCGGCCCTTCGACATTCGGCCCTTCGACATTCGGCCCTTTGATATCAAACCATGTATTCGATAAAAAAAAATTAATAAAAACACAAAATGAAAATGACAACTAAATAGTCAAGCAACCTCAGCAGGAATCTAAATGACAAAAACTGGTGGGTAATAGCATAACTACTCATTAATTTAGGTTAGTCGAAAAAATCGCTCTCGGGCACACAGTCTTAATAAACACATTTTATTAAACACTTGTTTTTCTATTTCGACAAAAAATTAGATTTTTGAATATTTTAATTAAAAAATTTAAAAAATCACTCGATCGATTTCGACTTGTTAAGTTATCATCAGGAGTATCTACTCGAGGAGTGGATACTTTTGACGAGGACCTAACAAATTTTTTAATTAAAATATTCAAACATCTAATTTTTTGCGAAATAGAAAAACAAGTGTTTAATAAAATGTGTTTGTTAAGTGTACCTAGTTCATTAACATAGAGCTATAAAATTTTTCATAATTACTATACTGTTTGTTACGAATTTCCGACGTTCGATATAGATTCGTACTCGATTTTGCAAATAAAAAACTCAGCGATTTAAGTTACACACTTTATTTTACACCTTTAATTTCTGCACCAATTCACTAATTTCACTCTTTTACTGCTCACTAATTTACTTTTACTGTTCACTAGATTTCGCAGTTTTTTTCCCCTCTTTTTAACTTACACTATTCACTGGATAAATTACAACTGTGCTTGCGTTCTATATTGCTTGGGTTTTATACTTGTCTATCGCTGTTCGAAAATATTCCTTTTATTGCATTTGGGATTTTGTATTGCAATTGTAAATCACTTTCATGTAGTGGTCGTATTCAACTCCACTGCCGACTATTTAAATCCACTTCGCCTATCTATCCATTTTTATACATAAGCAATTATTTTTATATATGCAAATGATCACTATATTTGTAATAATAATAATAAAAAATTATGTTGTACTGGTATGTCACTTCAATCACAATATTTTTGAAATTTATAGCAATTTCTTTCCAAAAAAAAATTAATTTATAAATCAAAAAAATTGATTTGAAATCAAAAAATTTTGATCGAAATACCCTTGCACGTTCTTTCCAACTAAAAAAATTGATTTTTTTTTTGATCGCAATCACTGATCTATATTACATGGATACGACATGAATGTCAGAAACCATATAAAACAACTGCAAAAAATGGGAGCACTTTTTTTATAGTCATATCGCTCGTTTATATACACCTCTTGCTTTAAAAAAATATTTCCGAAAGATAGGACCGTATTCGAAAATTTCTGAAATTGGTTTTTTATTATTATAGTCAATGAACAAATAATAATAATCACATGATTTAAATTATAAATCACATTTTATTCATTAAATTCATGTGGTATCGTTTTTGTATGCAAATTTCTTTTTGCGATTTCCCTTGATATTTCAAATGCACACCTGCAAATATTTCGAATAAAAAAAAGAGTTCGTGTCGTCAAAACTTCAAACGTCAAAAACTCATAGGAACCAGTTTTCTGTTTACATTATTTGATTTTCGAAAATTCGGAATTTAAGAAAAAAAAAAATTTTCTGTCTCTGTCACAAACGTAGAACTATTTTTTCACTACCATATAGTTTTTGTCAAGTCGTATCCATGTATATAGATCAGTGATCGCAATCAATTTTGAAAAATCTGAATATTTCGTTAGATTTATTTTTGACGTTTACAAACACATAAATATGTTCACGTCAAAAATATAAACATAAACACTTCAAAAAATATAAACGTAAACATTATAACTTTTTACTAGTTGGTCGTGAGAATTTGACATGCGAAATAATTTTATTTTTCGAAATAATTTTATTGTTTCGTTTTCACTGTGTTAAAATAATTGTGTTAATAATTTGTTGACAATAAACTGTCAATATATAAAATATTTGAAAATTGAATGTCAATTTATCACAGATACACTACCAAAAAAAAAATCAATCGTGTATCGTGTTCTTTGACATAAAAAAAAAACAAATTTATTTTTTATTTTTGGAAAGAACTTGGTATAAATTTCTTCAAAGTAAATACTAGGGTAACTTTATGTATTAAAATGTCTAAAAAGTAAATACTTTGAATATATCCCAGTTGATACTTTAAAGTAAAAGTAAAAGATTATTCACACAAATCTGGTCATTTACTTTTACTTAAAAGTAAAAACTTTGAAGTAAATACTTTTTTTATTCACGTCGCCCATTGTTTCTTTATAATAATACTATTTTATAATAATACATATACATATATTTTCTGAATAGTATAATTTTTCTTTTGACAGATAGAATCTCATTTAACCCAACTACTTTCGTCGAGTTAAGGAGGATTAAGAAATTTAACGAAAACTGTAAATCCAACTTGTTTCCATGATGAGATAATCCGGGATAATCCCGGTTAACTCTGTCATGGAAACACCGTAATTGAAGATATCTATATAAATAAAACTACCAAAGATTTAGTGTAGCCAACACACAATGTTGGTTAGAGTAACCAACATAACAATGCAATGCAAATTTGTTTGTTTTTCATTTTTTGTATGTTTCTTTATCAACTCATTTATGCTTATTTATGCTACAGTTAGTTACATCAATACATCCTTAGTTTATATAATACTATATCCCTTTTGTGTTTTTTGTAACACAATTGTGCGGGTAGGCAAAAGTACCATGTAAAAATTTAGTTTTGTATGTTTTTTGAACCAACTTACACATTTGTGAATTCCTTTTTAACTTATTTTCCGTTCGAAAAAACACTATATCTACACACACAATTGTGTTGGTTTTACTTCGAAATTTTTAATGAACAACGCCGTTACATACGTTAATTATATATAAGATCAGGGGGTCGATTTTGTTCAAAATTCGAGACACGAGACATGACGTTTTCGTATATGTATAGAGTATAGTATACAATTTTATATTAGTGTGTAATTTTTCTGTGGTTATATTTGTTTAGTTTTCTGCGAATGCAAGCCCCAAAAATTATGAATAGGTACAAATCGGTTCAGTTTTATATGCTTATGTCGTTTTTTTCTCTAACTTTTTTCACATCTCTCTTGCTTTTGAAAAGGCAAGTTAATACGTTCGCACAAATGACTGATATAGCAGTCATACAACTTTTCATTTTTTAACACGTTCGCGCAAACAATTTATTCATTTTTTAAGGAATAACTCGGAATAATAATACATTCCTTTCCGCGACGAAATATCATTGCAATTACAAAATTTATCAAATGTGTGTTCCTGAGTAGCACCTACATTTAGAAACTGTGCCTCAAAGTGTTAAGAAAAACAAATTTAACTACCCATATATATATACAGATACATACATATATTTAACTACACACATATACCTAGGTTGAATCTTCAATGTAAACAGCAACAGTTGACTGTAGTTAACTCGACTCAATCCAAAAAAATTCTTAGGTCGAGTCGATAAACAACAACAAAAATAAAACTAAAGCTGTGTTTCTTATTTAAATCCGTAGATCGAGCAGATTTTGAAATCTGAAATTAGATCGATCTGGTCGATCTGAAATAAGAAACAGGTTTCAGTTGGTAGATCAAAAAAATTATCCACTGTTGTTATTACTTATTATTTGGATTCAATTTACGAACACGAAGGGAATATTACGAATGAACGAATATGAACACGAAGGGGACATTAACGTGTTAAATTACTCTGAGGAAATTGTACCATGAATATGAAATTGTACCACTTCTTGCAAATACTCTATAAAAAAATTTGGCTGTATAAAATAATTATTTCATTATTTAATAAAATCAATATAAAATAATAATTAAAATTTCTTTCTGTTTCCATTTTGATAACGTTTGCAAAAAATAAACCAAAATGATGAGAATGACAATATAGATTTGAATTTGAATTACGTGAAGCTATTCTTTTACGTGAAGCTATACTTTAAAGTAAAACTAATCTGAAAAATCGGAATATTTTTACAAATCAAAAAAATCGATCTAATCAATCTAAAGAAAATAAGAAACAGCAACAAAATTGATCAGATCGATCTGAGCTGAAATAAGAAACAACTTTTTAGTACTCAGATCGATTAGATCGGAAATAAGAAACACAGCTTAAAATAAAAATAAAATAAAAAAACATAAAAAATTATTAAATCGGGAGCACTATCCATTTCAACAAAAAAACATTAGAACAAAAAAAAAATACATTTCTAATTAATTAGAAAGCCTAGGCGTTTTATGGATGGGTGCTATATTTGTAATTATCTTTAAGAGTTTGAAAAAATTATTTAGGCATTCGCAAACAGAACGCCTGTGTTATTTATGAGGGAAGACAATAGTAGCCATAATGGTACATGCGGTACTTAGCAATTGAATCCGACTATATAATAGTAACTCTTCCAACCCATTGTATGCCAGAATAGGTTAGTTTTTGTGGAAATCTATTAGATTAGTTACAGATTTGGTTTCGGTGACATTTAGGTATATTTCCGGATTCAAAAATTAACTTATTTATTGAGAGAAGTTCGAAAAATTAAATTTTTTATCTCCTACAACACTACAAAGAATTATATCCATAAAGAGATATATCTTCATAACACCATAAACCCATAGCAGGGTCCCTAATAAAAGTATTTAGGCTAAAAAGAAATCTATAACAAAATGTTGCCATCTTTCACATTAAAAGCTAGTTTAAATCACGGTATTCACTACCACAAAAGAGAATTAATATACATAATATTATTATTAAATTACCGAATCAAAATATTTAAATACCTGAAAATCTTTTTCCTGTAGTAATTGTTCCCTCCAATACAGTAAAAATGAAGCACATACATATAATTGAAACAACGCAAATCCATCAGATTCAGCTAAATATGTATCCCACAATCGAATTGTGCAATGTAGCGGTAATTCACGTGTTAACAAATTATTCATCCATCGAAACGAGAATTGCAAATAATCCACTCCATGATGTTGTAAATGCTTATGTAAATTGCCGTCAATTCGCTGTATTAGTTCTTTTAGTTGATTTACTTTTGCCTGAATACCTAATTGCGCAAAGATATAATTATCTTGAATACAATCTAAAAACTTGGATAAACACCAAAATGAATCGGCTTCAATCACATTTCGTTTTTCCTCTGGAAGTTCAACGAGCTTAAATGACTCCAATTCCCGGTCTGAATCCAATGCTTCCTGGAGGAATACGATAAAGAACGGTGTTACTAAATCATTTATACCCTGGACATATCCCGAAGCGGGATGCCTTATCGCCCAAATAAATAGTATTCGTTCAAACATTTCTTGAACTACTTTTTGCTGAAATAATGGAACATGCGGATTCATACGAGGCACATCAATATGGATTTGCCGATAAGTATCTTGTTGAGCTTCATCACGGCTATCTATATGGAAATATTGATCTACTAATTTTTTGTAATCTATCCTTTTACGTTCTAGGACGGGATTACGACGTTCTAAGCTGGTTGGAAGATATCCGGATAGAAGACGCCAAGTAACCGCCCTCATCTGCGGAACAAAATGTAAAAAATAACGATATTTATAAATGCATATTAGGAACTATTATACGTAAAATACAGCCTTGATAAAATGTATGAAGCGCCACACCAATCATTTTTCCATGAATTTAATTTCAAGATTTGCATTCAAGATTAAATGTTTCTTTTTATAATTTAATGCTTTCGAAATAAAATTATCCTCTAACAATAATCACATTTACAATAATAATAAATTTATGTATCACATTTATGTGCATATCATCGTAAACTTTTAATCGTAGACCACCTCATCGTAAATATTTAAGTTTCATAATTCAAACATTTAGCCATATCATCGTAATAGCATACTTAATCATAAGAACATTTAACAATATGGTCATATAATCGTATAAACACTTAATCGTAAGGCCAGGTAATCGTAAGACCAGATAATCGTAAGGCCAGTTAATCGTAAGACCAGTTAATCGTAAGACCAGTTATTCTTTAGGCCACTTAATCGTAACGACGAAAAATCTTTTTTTAATAAAAATACTTACTAAATACTTTTCTGTAACGAAAAAGTAATTCTATTGGGGATGCGCGATAACTGTCCAAAATATTAACTGACCTAACAAATAATTGGTCTTACGTATAGCTGATCTTACGATTAACTGCTTATACGATGATGTGGCTATACGGTAAAATATTTATTTAAAGAAATCTATTCTGTGATTTACATGTATGATTTCAGATTAGATTAAAACAAAAAATAAAAAAAAACTAAACAAAAAACTTAAAAAAAAGTATTTAAATCAAATTTTGATTTAACATTTAACACATTGAAGACGGATGACGTGAATTCACGTCTTTTATTTTTCAACCGTTGGCGACGGGAGACGTAGATTCACGTTATTTGGAATTTCAAGAAATATCGTATAAAAAACTGCAATTATTAGTGAATAAAACATTATAACGAGGAATTGCTGTTATGAACAAACATGTGTTCAAGGTGTGTGCATTATATAGTTGAATAATAAAGAACGGTTATATTCAATTCAGTGTTATAAAAAATTATCACTTTTTATTTATCTAATTTCGACAAAATATGCGAGAATTCAGGCTATATGCTTTTCATCACATACCGTCTTCAATGTGTTAAAAATAGGTCGTCGATGATGTTGGATGATTTAGACAATCTATTAATGGGGTTGTTTTCTCCATAGTTTGTGGAATGGTGTTCTAGTAATAAAAACTCATGGTTTTGAAATGTTTTGCATGGTACATGAATTAATGCTTTCCAAAATGTAACCAGAATTAATGCAAAAAACAAAAAGCAAACAAAGCAAAGCAAAACGTTGCCAATAAAAGTCGCGTCATGATGTGGTCTACGATTAAATACTTATGATGATATGGTCGAATACCAATTTATATAACCAACCATGAGTAAAACAAAAACAGGGCAAGATCCCTGGCCCTCGTAAAGATCATTAAACTTTTAACATACATAAGGATCATAGATTGACGGCTTTACATAGCTGAATTTAAAGGGTACTCCATATATTGGTCAAGGCTGTATGTTACAGAGCGGGAATATATCACGATGAATTTTATCAAGTTTTTAAATCAATTGTTATTGTTACATTATATTTGATATGTGTATATTACAACACTGCGCGAGTGATGCCGATAAGTTCTGACGTTCTATATAATCGGGTAGACATATCTAAAAAAAAAAACGAAAAACTTGTTTTAAACATGGTCGAATTTTTAGAGAAGATAGCTTGATTTGTATTTAACAATAAAATCAAATTTGTAGTCGAGTATCTAATCTTAAAAAGAGTAACGAAACAAAGGAAAAATATTTAATCCAAGAATGCATGTATTATGCAATTTAGATGGGCTAAACAGTACACGTGCACATCTTCATTTACCGTAGTTAATCGTTTTCTATCAATAGTCACGAGTTTGACAATCTTCGATACACATAAAATAAAAAAATTGTTGTGTATTAAGGTCGATTTATATTATCGGCGCGGCACAGCACAGCTCATACCACAAAAATATTGTTACATGCATTTACTATGAAGGTATTTATATTATTAGTGCATCTCGGTGCGGTACAGTACAGCGCAAATATCGTATAATCCAAAAAGAATATTTGAATACGAATAGATGCAAAAGAAAAACAAAATACATACAAATAAAATAAATAAATACAACTCAAATATTTCATCGTAGAATGATAGATACGAAAGCACATCGAAATAAATACGAACCCAATATATGAGCTGAACCGAGCTGATAATATAAATTGTTGATGCATGAGACGATGCATGACTGTGCTGAGCCGCGCCGATAATATAAATCAATCTTTATGTGACCCACTTAAATTGCATAACAAATGTATTTTGATGAAATTTTTTTCTGTTTAGTTACTCTTTATAACATTACATACTCTTTGGTTATAGTTTCGTGCGACTCCCTTCTGTCGCTTCTAAGCAAACTACCATTGCGTATTGTTGGTTACTATGATAAAATCAACGAGTAATGATATTCTGCCTATATATAGCGACACTTAAATTACTTAATCGCATTCTACAAAAATGTTTCATACGACTGCCTTCTCTTCCGTCTCTTTGAAACTAACTACAAATATAATTTTATTGTTAACTGGATTGGACAATCTTTTTAAATACTCTATATTTTTTTAAATATCATACCCAATCGCCACTCGAACGTGAATCGGCACTCGGCAGTCGCGCAATTCTATAATGTGCATTTACCAATTAACAATAAAAATTATTTTCAATCTTTAAAAAAGAACATCATCTTTCTGTAAATAATATAGGTATGTATATACAAAATAAGTAACCTTTCTCGGAATGCCCGACCAACTCAGTTTCTTTAATTCAATTAAATTGAGTAACTCAGCATTAAGTAACGCTGAAAATTTTTCCAGTTTTGATTCATTTTCCACGTCTTTTGATAAATTCGATGTTAATTTCATGAGTTGCGGTCGGCCTGGATACGCATGAAAACGGTATTTCGGTCTAAATAAAATACAAAGATCATATAAAGTTGGCCAAACACATAAAATTGTTTGACAACTTACTTCGCATCTGAGAATTCTTCTATTTCTGGTATTTTTGGGACAACGTCGATTTCATTTGGTGTTTTTTGTGAAGAATGTGTATTTTCATTAGTGATATTTTCTTGTATATCATTTAAAATTGAATAAGATTTCGGAACTATATCTTCGTTCCCCTTATTTGATACACCAAGATTATTTTTATGTGTTTTAATTACATTAAGAGCAGCGGAATGCGACACCCTTTTTGATATTTTTGCATCTGAAACGTTTAAATTTGGTTAGGTAATTAGAAAATCAAACCTATATATTTAATAGCTCATTTTACCTGAAATGCCCGAAATGATACAAAATTCATCATCACCCAAATCCCAAGCATCACTAACAGAATTTTGAAAATCTTGAAACGACGTTGATCCCGATTGCCCTCTGCTTTTATAGCTATTTTTAAAATCTTTTTTAGGACTAGGTCTACCAGGCACTGCTCTGCTATTACTTCGCCAGAATGAGGACGAGTTATCATGATTATTTTCCATTTTATTACTAATAAATTAAATTTGTGAACACGAGAACGAATTTCTCAAGCTGCAATTTAAATTTCCAGGCTTGGGGATTGATTTATCATAACCTAATTTAATAATCTTAATATCCACAAATTAAAACTGACGAAAAATAAATTCTTAAAATATTAAAATAACTATAATCTATTTGGGTTGTTAAATCTATGAAACGCTGTCAAAATTTTCAATGTTTGTCAATAAATATTATGAATTAGGTTTTATAATAAGACAAAACTGTTTTAAACAAACATAAGTAATTCTAAGTATAAGTTGATTAAAAATTTAAGTTGCAATGTGAGTTAATAATCAATTTTTTTTTTGAATATTTTAATTAAACAATAAATTAAATAAAATAACTACAATTACAAAACACTAAATTTTGACAGATTTGACAAATGACACATAACCACACCACCCAGTAAACATTTCGAGTCAAAAACGATGCGTAAATGATTAACCCCTTTTGCACTCGATTTATTTTCAAAGTTGCTGAGTGGTGAGTGCCAATAACAACCGTGTTTTTTATAGCACCCGATAGATGTACCCGGAGCACCCAATTTTCTGTGTCGAACTTATATTTAGCGCGCTCAAAGAAGTTAAAAGTACAGAATGAGCCTAAGCAACTGTCAAGTGTCACAAATTCGAAGGGTAAAAGAGAAAGCATCTAAATCAACAAGATTACAACAACAACAAAAACCTATAAGAACCCTACGCCAACAACCAAAATTGTTTTCTTAATTTTTTCTGATTTATAACTTAAATTAACGATAAATTTATCACAAATCACTAGCTTCTTAACATAATTTACATTTTATTTTATTTAAACACTTGGTAAACTTACTGAGGGTAAGATATTCCTTCTTGTATTTTTTAGGCGTATTTTGGCATTTTTTCACGATACACTTCATTTTGCACAAAAGTTTGTAATTTTTGTTATCATATAATGCACCATTACATAAACAAATAACTATTTGATAGTTTTTATTGTTTTTATGTATTATAATTAATAATTTTAAAAATTTATAATTTTAAAGCGCAACATAAAAACGTCACTTCGTACAACAACAAAAACTGGTTTGAGGGGTTCTTATAGCGAGATATGAGTAAACCGTATGGATTTTTTATATAACCATCCTATTCGGGCTTGTGACAGATGAAATAGCAAATTTTATATGGGTAAAATATTGCCACCTATTCTCCAGTATTTTAACTTCTTTGAGCTCGCTATTTTTGCATATAATGCCCCATTTACATGCGACCAACAATTTTCTTCTGAAATTTTTTGTAGGTAAATATAAAATATAAAAATAGCTATATAAAAATATTTAATGTGCGGGAAAGAAATAAATATATATAGTAATGCCAAATTTTTTTTATAGGATAATTATTAATTTATTTTAATTATCAAATGCGAATTAATTATCAAATGCGAAATTTATATTTTTATCTATGGCGTCTGGTTTTATTATGAATCTTTAACAATTATAAATAAGAAATATTTTTTTTGTGTAATTTTAAAAATGTTGCCATAAAAATACTCGGATCGAATTTATTTTGTGGCAACATTTATTTTTATGGTAACACTTTATAGTGGTTTTTGCGGTTTAATGGCTTAAAAATCTTCTGCAAAATTTTGTTGGGATTTATTTCTTTTCTTGTCTCTCATATGCAAAAGGTCAATGTTATATCTCTTTAATTTTGCAGAAGAAAAATGTTGGTCGCATGTAAATGGGCCATAATTAATTTATTTAACTCTAAACTAAGATTTTTCATTCAACTTTGTAGTTAAAAATCGATATAAAAATATTTGCTCTACCTATTTATCGGGAGCCGCTATCGAGAGCGCTATCCATTTCAATGGGAAATTTGAAAAGGCCTTTATTTTGTAAACGAGCCGTATTTTACCGTGCGATTCGATGTTAAGACTATTGGGTCTCTTTAGACGAGAGTATTTCAACAATCATAATTCAACATTTGCGTTCACACGATAAAACGTAGTTGATGTTATTTACTTATGTATGTGTAAAATTATTTTCATTTCATATTAAATTTCTTCGGAGAAGCATCGTAAAAGCGGTTGTCAATTTATGCGTATATTTTTTTAGTTGTGCTATAAAATATATTTTTTTTGTGTAATTTACATTAACGATGATTTTTAAAATAAACTGTTGTTAAAAAAATAAATAATAATAATAAAAATTATTTTAATATTTTTGTGAAATTAATAATATTAAACCACTTTTTTATCAATTATAGTCAATATTTAATTATATGCACACAAATTATTTGATAGCAACACTAAAAAAACACAAACAAATTGACAGCTACTTGGCTATTTTGATAAATACTTTTTACACAATGCACAGCAATGCTTTATGCTTGAAACATGTATTAAAATACATGTATTTCATTTCATTTAAAGTAGCGTTTTCTAATTTAAACGCAAGCGTTTTTTCGTACGTCTGTTTTCACCATTACAATAATTTATAATTAAATAGTTTATAAAATTTGTTATTATATTTTTTATAAAAATTAAATTGATATTTAGGAATTATATAATTATGTTATACAAAAAAAATAAAAATTATTTTTTTGTTGAAAACCCAACCCAACTAAATATTTATTATTTATGTTCGGTAGATGCTATTATGTTTTGCGAACGAAAGACAAATTGGAAATAAAACCTGTTTTCAGAAGAAAAAAAAAATTGGACCGAAATTTTTTTTATCGCTTTTTTATTTGAGTTAGTAAATCACAATTCGTTCAACACCTAAAATTCGAGTTGAAAAATTACACAAAAAAAATTTTTAGATTATAGGCAAGGGGGAAAGGAACGAAGAAGTTTGTGTTGAATTCAACACTCGTGTATACAGGCTGATTGAAATTGTATTTTATTGTTAAATAAACGATAAAATACGACATAATTTTGTGAAAACTAATGTTTTACAATTCATATTTTTGTAATAAATTAGAGAATGTATTGCAGAAAATTTGTAATAAATTGCCGAAAATAAACAACAACAAAATATTTACTTCTGCTCGAAATTACAATGTTGGAATAATTTTTCTTCTAAAAATATTACATCTAAATCCTTTTTGTGAATTGTAAAATATAATTCAATAAATGATTTATTTACACAATCGTCATTTTTTATTAGTTTTAATGCAACATAATAAAAATTCTAGCATTTATGATGTTTAAGACCACCTAATTGGTAGGTATTAGGCTAAGAGGTTTTTAAGAGAACCTCTTAACTGATCAGTATGTGCAGAATCGCAAAATAGTCTTAGCGAAGAGAAATCTCTTAGTTATGAGAAATATTGTAGTTAAGGTAGTTAAGACCTCTGTGACTATACGCCAGAATCTCTCTCTCTCTCTCTCTAGCTTCACATCCCATGAAGGGATTTTGCCGCCCGCACTATGGTCCTCCATCCGTCTCGGTCCATCACTCTCGACCTCCAGTTTCGACATCCTAGTGCATGTAGATCTTGTTCGACGTCGTCACGCCAGCGCAGTCGGGGTCTTCCTCTACGACGCATACCGGCTGGTTGTTGATGGAACACTTTATTGGTCATCCGTGGTTGTGGGGACCTTGCAACGTGGCCGAGCCATCTTACTCGATTGGATTTGATGAATCCGATAATATCGCAACCTCCAAGAATTTGCTTTATCTCGTGGTTCATGCGGATCCGATATTCATTGTTCGCGACTTTAATTGGACCAAAGATGGAGCGAATGACCTTCCTTTCGAAATTTGATACGCCAGAATCGCACGGTTATTATTCGAGCACTATCCGGCGCCGAATGATGGCCCAAAAATGGTGGTATAAAAAAAATAACAGAAATAACGTAAAAAACGAAGACAAAAAATTATTATTCCAATTTGACTTTTCGGCTATAGATTACTTAAAATATTAAGTTCATTCGTATTTTTCTTGTTTCTTTTTTTTTGTAGTATCTTGAGTGAAACTACAATAGTTTTGAGTATAAACGTATTACATTTCAACAAATATATGTGTTTAAAATTATAAAAAATATTTATATGCGGTTTAAATTACTGCAATTCGATAAATTATTTTTTTAGGTTATGTTAAGAAAAATACAATTCTGCAGTATATATACTGTTTATATTGGAGGTTGAACCTGGGTTGAACCTTCGAAATAAACATCAAAAGTTAACTTCGATTTAACTCGAATCAATCCAAAACAATTCTTAGGTCGAGTAAACTCTGGTTAATATAAACGCCCAGAGTTGAGTCGAAAAACAACAACAAAAAATAATCAGTATGGTAAAAAAATAAAAATGGCGATTTTTCATATTTTTCTTGTACGAGCGCGTCTGTGCCTAAATTCGGCAGCATATTTTTGTGATTTTTGCAATTTTTTGTATTTAAAGAAAAAGTTAGAATGATTTTTCGAAAGAAAAAAATTTGAATGATTTTGACATTTATAACCTGATTTCGACTCAACCTCAAGATAACTCTCAAATATAAACACTAGAAGTTAACTTCAAGGTTAACCTAAAGATAACTACAAGTTGACTCGACCTGGGTTCAACATCCAATATAAACGGTATAATAGCGAAAATTATTTGTGATTTTATATACATATTTGTATATGTGTATATGAATATTTTATAAATATAAAAGATAATATACACGAACAATTCCAAATTTCCATATATAAAATAATAAACATGCATATTACATTCAACGCACTAAAATTTGTTTGAGTTTTGTTGTTGTATTTGTAAAGTTTTTTATTCTTGGACGAAAATTTTCGCTCGGCTATTCTTTTTAAGTTACAGCAAAATAAACGCAATTTCCAATACCACTACATAATAGGCCAATTCTCTATATAAAAAAATTCCATGAGCTTGTGTAGGTAAATCCAAACAAAAACGCGGGTGTCATACGAGTAATACCCCATTTACATGCGACCAACATTTTTCTTCTGCAAAATGAAAAATATATAACATTGACTTTTTGCACATGAGAGACAAGAAAAGAAATAAATCCCAACAAAATTTTGTAGAAGATTTTTAAGCCACTACACTGTAAACCACTATAAAATGTTGCCATAAAATATATTCGATCCGAGTATTTTTATGGCAACATTTTTAAAATCAACAAGAAAAAAAATTATTTCGTATTTATAAATGTTGAGGATTCATAATAAAAACTGACGCCATAGATAACAATTTAAATTTCGAATTTAGATTCATTAAAAATAAATTAATAATGATCCTATAAAAAAAATTACGCCATTACTATATACATATGTTTATTTCTTTCTGGCACATTGAATATTTTTATATAGTGGATCATTCTTATTTACCGGCAAAAATTTGTAGAAGAAAACAATTTTCTACATGTAAATGCCCCATAAGTAAAAAATTACATGGGACAAAAACTATTCTTCATTTTATATTCCATTCATTCCAATAAATCTGCTTTATTATCTACGAACATAATTTATCTGAAGGATCACGATAAAATATTGATATTTTGAGAAACATTTCCAATAAAAATATTTCAATATTGAGTAACTTTTCATTTAGCAACTTACTGATAAAAGTAACAACACAATTTTTCAATGACACGTGCGCGTATAAGATTTTTAATTTCTCTTGGCTCTCTTGTATTATTTGTTTTGGTTTTGTTTCACGACATACAGTACCGAAGAAAATAATGAAATTAATTTCACACATTTTATTTGTGTAATGAATTTAGATTAAAGGGTATAGAATTTTATTTATATTCGTTTGTGTTTTGTATATTATTTTTGTATCCTGCTATGTAGTGTAAAACATAGAAAGATTTTACCACAGTACACATAATACACAAAATTATTAAGTGTGATATTTTACCTTCTCAAGTTTCAATATCGGTATCGTAATTTTAATTCTTTACTGTAAATTTTACACAAGCCCTCAAAAAAAAATCCAATTGTCGATCAAATTGGATTTTTTTTTTTAGTTATTATGTACAACCAACTAAATCACGCATTTGGGCTTATCATTAGTATTGATTGCTTAAAATGTATTTTGGTTTATTACACCACATTACTTAAAAATCAAGTTTTATTTGAACTAAAATAAAAACAAAATATTTTGTTGTCATACGCAAAGACGTACACCCGGGATGGGGTTCAACATATTTTGGTTTACTAAAAAAGTAAAAAAGCATGTAAGAGCGGCAGTAAAAAATCTCGTGTATATTTGTTTTTATTTTATTTGTTGTTACGGTGTAAAAATAAGTTGCTAGTTTAATTGAAATATTACTGAATGAAAAGTTTTCTCAAAACAATTTTTGTTTTAAATAATTCAATAACAAAATATCATTATTTATTTCTTGCAATGTATTATTCAATTTAACTTGAACGATACAAATTATTTATTACAAAATTTTTTTTTTTTTTTTTTTTTTCAATTATTTTTATTTATTGAATCTTTCAAAACATGAAAATAACAATAAGTTTTCAAATCTTAAAAACTAAGTTAATTATGTAAATCTGCGGGAGCAGAATCTACTTTTGTTCAATAAGTAGAAAATATTACAAAAAATGAAATTGTTTTTTTTGTAGCCATGTAATTTTTTTTCGTTTTGTATGGAATTCTCATTTCTTTTTAGATTTACATATCCCAACAAGATTTTAACAAGAAATGGCCTGTTATTGTATAGGTATTGCAATTTCTCTAATAGTTTTTATTTTTCTTATTCTGAGTATGGTCGAATACATATGAATCCTATCTCTCCCTCTCTTACGTTATTTTTTTTATTCTATCAATACCAATACAATAACAGGCCATTTTTTGTTAAAATCTTGTTTGTATATGTAAATCCAAACAGAAATGAGAATTCCATACGAAACGAAAAAAAATTATATGGCTACAAAAAGACAATTTCATTATTTGTAATAAATAATTTGTATCGTTCAAGTTAAATTGAATAATACATTGCAAGAAATAAATAATGATATTTTGTTATTGAATTATTTAAAACAAAAATTGTTTTGAGAAAACTTTTCATTCAGTAATATTACAATTAAACTAGCAACTTATTTTTACACCGTAACAACAAATAAAATAAAAACAAAAATACACGAGATTTTTTACTGCCGCTCTTACATATGCTTTTTTACTTTTTTAGTAAACCAAAATATGTTGAACCCCATCCCGGGTGTACGTCTTTGCGTATGACAACAAAATATTTTGTTTTTATTTTAGTTCAAATAAAACTTGATTTTTAAGTAATGTGGTGTAATAAACCAAAATACATTTTAATCAATCAATACTAATGATAAGTCCAAATGCGTGATTTAGTTGGTTGTACATAATAACTAAAAAAAAAAATCCAATTTGATCGACAATTGGATTTTTTTTGTGGGCTTGTGTAAAATTTACAGTAAAGAATTAAAATTACGATACCGATATTGAAACTTGAGAAGGTAAAATATCACACATAATAACTTTGTGTATTATGTGTACTATGGTAAAATCATTCTATGTTTTACACTACATAGCAGGTTACAAAAATAATATACAAAACAGAAACGAATATAAATAAAATGTTATACCCTTTAATCTAAAATTCATTACACAAATAAAATGTGTGAAATTAAGTTTATTATTTTCTTCGGTACTGTATGTCGTGAAACAAAACCAAAACAAATAATACAAGAGAGCCAAGAGAAATTAAAAATCTTATACGCGCACGTGTCATTGAAAAATTGTGTTGTTACTTTTATCAGTAAGTTGCTAAATGAAAAGTTACTCAATAGGGAAATATTTTTATTGGAAATGTGTCTCAAAATATCAATATTTATCGTGATCCTTCAGATAAATTATGTTTGTAGATAATAAAGCAGATTTATTGGGACAAATGAAGAATTTTTTTGGGCCCATGTAATTTTTTACTTACTTGTATGGCACCCGCGTTTTTGTTTGGATTAACCTATACAAGCTCATGGAATTTTTTTATATAGAAAAATGGCCTATTATGTAGTGGTATTGATTCTATCTATAGTTCCCATTATCAAGAGATATTAATTCAATTTAAACTGCGATTTCATTTTCTGTAAATAGCCGCATACAATCAAAACTATTTTGTTTTTTTGCGTATACGTATTATACGCAGATTAACGAAAAATCACAGATACAACGATGACATTGGAATTATCAGAAGTTTCTTTTGTTTTCATGTTTTAGCTCAAATGAAAAATCTAATTTGATTGTCTGTGGCTGCAGTTTCAGTAGAAAATTGCCATTTGGTTCCGGATAGTGCTCGAATAATAAAACACGGCTATCAAGTTTTTAATGGTTGCAGGGGTTTACAAAATAAAGATCTGAATACGATACGAAAACGAAAATACAAAATTCTTATTTGAATTGAATCAGATTCGTACGATTCTTATTTGAAATTGAATATGAATCTTGTACATTCGTTTTCTTATAGGGCAGCTTTTCAAATTTCCCATTGAAATGGATAGCGCTTTCGATAGCGGCTCCCACTAAATAGGTAGAGCAAAATATTTTTTTTGTCGATATTTAACTAAAAACTTGAATGAAAAATCTAAAAATCTAAGTTTAGACTTAAATAAATATAAGTTTTGACATAGAAAATTGGGTGCTCCGGATAAATCTATCGGGCGCTAATAAAAACGCACGGCTATTATTTTCTAATGCCCGATTGTATGAACAATGCTAAATTTAAAAAAAAATCGAAAAATATCCTATTTATATGCGACCAACATTTTTCTTCTGCAAAGTTTTGTAGGTAATTATTTGAAGCATCCGTTATATAAAAATATTTAATGTGCGAGAAAGAAATACAGCGCATCCTCAATAGAATTCCTTTTATTGTTTTCTTACAGAAAAGTATGAAAAAAATGGAAAGAAAAACTCTCAATTTTTTTTCATACTTTTCTCTATATAGGTAATGCCATAATTTTTTTACAGCATTATTATTAATTAATTTTTTTAAAAATTTACATTTTTATCTTTGGCGTTTGTTTTTATTGTGAGTTAGCAGTTATGTACATATATAAAAAAAAAATTTGTTAATTTTAAAATTGTTACCATAAAAATACTCGGATCGAATATATTTTATGGCATCATTTAATTTTATGGTAACATTTTATAGTGGTTTAGGCGGTGTAGTGGCTTTAAATTCTTCAGAATTCTAAACGATATTCTTTTTCATACTTTTCTGTAACTTGGTTGAAATACATTTTAATATTAACCCCTTAAGGGCCGATTTTTTTAAACTACATATCGTATGTCCCGAGATATCTCGGGGTTGATCCTTAAGGGGTTAAAATATAACTGTGGGCAAAAAATTCTTTATTTATTTCTCCAAATCTATTTTGTCCCCCTCAAAGTAATCCCCCCGGCCTCAATACACTTGTGCCAACGTTTTTCCCAATCCTCGAAACAGTTGTTAAAGTCAATTTCCGGAATAGCCTCCAATGCGCGAAGCGATTCACGTTTAATGTTTTCAATTGACTCAAAACGGTTTCTCCGGAGCGGTCGTTTGAGTTTGCTGAACAGCCAGAAGTTACACGGAGCTAAATCAGGCTAATACGGTGGTTGCGGAACGATATGGGTGGAATTTTTGGCGAAAAAATCACGTAAAACCAATGCAGTATGAGAAGGTGGATTATCGTGGTGCAAAAACCAAGGGTTTTCACTTATCCTTCCGATATTTCAACGATGCCAGCAAGGTCTCTGACTGTTAATCGTCGATTCTCGAGCACCAATTCCTTGATTTTATTAACGTGTTGATAATCAGTTGATGTTGATGGCCGTCCTAGACGTGGTTCGTCGTCAACACGTTCTCGATCCTCTTTGAACAATTTGTACCAATTTAAAACACTTGCTCGCGACACACAATTATCACCGAAGGCCTTTTGCAAAATTCTGAACGTTTCGGCACCACAAAATTGATTCCACACATTATTGTTGAATAATTTCACTCATTACGTAAAAATCACCGAATGCACTTTTTGTACTTCAGAAATACAAGAATATACTAAACACTAATGATTATTTTTATGTGACATTTGGCACAAATGTCACTGACAGTCATACCAACATAGAAAAAAAAATATTTCGACGAATGGTTTTCCGCGCGAAATTTAAATTAAAAAGTCTTACTATTTTTTGCTCACAGTAGTAGACCTGCAATCCAAATTGCACAGTTATTGATTAAGAATTAGACGAGTTCTCTCCTGCTCAAAATTCATTTTAATCGTGTAGAATGGACAGATATCAGAACTTCATCTAAAATTTATATTTCAATCTAAAAACAACATTTTATAAGGATTGGTTATGAAATGGCCAAGTTTAGTTAGCTGAACAGATACTAGAATTGTTGTGTTGAAACACTTTCTTTAGAATCCCTAACCAATTTTCTCATAATTCGTTAAGAAATGGCGGAGAAAGTCGGTTTCAATCTTTGTTTCTTTTTCCTTTACCAATAAAACATAAAGGGAAAGAAACGAAGTTTGAAACCGACTTCATGACACCCCGTGTGGTTGCACGGATTTACAGAATTATGTATACATATGTGTATATATGAATTATGTGTATATGACTGGAGTGCACAGATCATTAATTGAGAACATATTTTCTGTACAAAGTAATATTTTACGAACCTCTTACCTGTGGATGAGTTGCTTTACTTAATAACCTGATAAATAAAAAACAAAGCTTACATTGCTCAGCTAGCCTAGATCAGATGTGCAACTGGTCTCAACTGGTTACCTGTAAAACAACATAATGTACACCATGTTTCTGCTCAAAAAAAATGATATTTTATTCAAAAATGTTAGTATGCCTTTCGGCTATTATATACAACGATTATTTAAGTTTCAAGGAGTTTATTTTATTAAACAAAACGAACTGTCTTGAAGATTTTGCGAAATGAAATAGAATTGATTAAAGAGTTATTTTAACAGATGAGCTCGTACCAGATAAGAATTACAGATTATTAAGAATAACATAGAAAATTTACATAAACGCTGCGTTATTAAAATATTAAAACTGATTAAATTTTGCAGGAATGTGTTTTAATTTTTTATTAAACAATTTAAAAAATCCAAGTATGTATATTTAAATATGTTGTGCGTTTGCGAATTACGTTATCATCTGTATTGTAAATCAAATTTATTTACAAACATTAGTTAAAAGGAACCGCCATCTTTAAGATTTATAAAAGTTCAAAATCAAAAAAAAAAAAATAAAAACTATTTTTAGACCTCTATTGGTTTCTATTTTCCATACATAATTACAAATTATACAAAAACAAATAAATCCCTATTTAATGATAATATTTAAGTTCTTAATACTTACTGAAGTTTTTGTACACACAACAATATTAACCTTAAATCTAATATTTTTTATTTTTGTTAAATAATACAAAAATAATCATTATAATTATAGATTTCTTTATATGCAACGTGTTTAATTGAACCGTATGGTAGAAAGTGTTGATATTTTTCGGTTTCATATAACATTTAAAAAAACATAAAATTAATTTAAAAGTACAAAAATAAGATGACTTCATTGAACTTCATTTTGTGATTCCACATGCTTCTTTTTAGGGGATGGCTCTTCGACGGTCTCTGTTTTAGTTTCAGTAATGTTTATATCCCAATCATCATCATTTGATGATTGTTGCGATGGTTGGACTATTGCTTTATTTTCATCATTTAAATTTTTATCGGTCAAAGGCTCTTTCCGCTTTTCTTTATTTATGCGATGATTTATCAATGTATGCAAACGTTTTACATCATCTGGGCGGGCCATAATTAAAAAAACTTTAACCTGACCATTACTATCAATTGCTGTTAACCGAAGACTTTTTTGGCTTGGCTTCTCTGCAACCATATTACTCCAAATCTGTAAAAAAAACATTTTATTCATTAAAACTGATATGCTCTAATAGTGCATACACACGAGAGAGTAATACCACAGAACCTGGATTCGAGTAAAAATCACTTTACAATAACAACAAATGTCAATTTTTTTGTTGTGAATCTAGCAGTGTGATTCTTCAGTGGCTAAATTTATTAAAATAATTACGGTTCAGAGTCGTAAAAAAAAGGTAGGAAATGACCGTTGGTAATAAGCCAATTTCATTTGCCAAGGAATTGGATTTGGAATTCAATTCTTGGTCAAAAGAAATAACAAATGAATTCCCGTGTTTTACTTCTTTTCGTTTCTTTTATATCTTGTTTCTTTTATATCTTTTTCTCCAGAGAAAACTCTAGTGACAAGCACAGTAACTAAAAAATAGAATTGGAATTTCAATACCATCAAATCTGTAGGAATTCAACGAATTCCAAACTGGTATTGAATACAAAGCATTGTTGTTGTAATTTGGCAAATGAAATATGCTTAATGTTTTCTTGGTCTATTCAATGACACTTCTGTACAATATATATTCTGTGGTAATACAGAGCATATACAGTTCTTCTAAATAAAGTAGTTTACTAGCTAAAAAATTTGAATTCACACGATACTTAAAGCGATGCCACATACACATATCTACGGACGACTTATAAAAACAGATTTGGTATTTACGAATTAATTACAGCATATTTTTGACTTAAGTTAATGAGGTAATATGTAAAATATATCAAATTAGTAGCTAAATAATAAATTTGCAATTATTTAATAATTTTAATTGAAAAATAATCAATTTTCTATTTAGCCGTTTCTGAAAACGATTTTAGCTCTGAATGGTATAATTTCAAACGTGAACGAACGCACAAAAATCTAAAACGATTTCCGAACTCATCAAAAAATTTAAAACGATTTTTTCTCTTTTTTACGCTATTTGCCGTAGGTACTTGGCGAAACACACTTATACTTAATAAACACATTTTTATTAATCACTTGTTTTTTGTTTCGCAGAATATTTTGAATATTTTTCAAAAAGTTTAAAAAATCACTCGATCGATTTCGACTTGTTAGGTCATCATCAGGAGTATCTACTGATTTGTATTAGTAAAAATTTTGTTATATAGTAGAAAAAAGCAAAATATAATTAAAAGAAGGAGGGACAAAAAATAAGCAATAAAAATTAATCTACGGATCGCGAAGGTAGGCGATGAGTCATAGGTTGAGTATCAAAATTCAAGGTATATTATTGCGTACGTGAGAATAGAAAAGGACGGGGTCTGTAATTGGTGAGAACCGGATTTCTCTTTGTTCGTTAAGGATATTTTGGTTAAGAAATATTGATTTTCTAATTTCGTAAGATTCTAAGGTATCTAAACGTCTGCCTTTGGGTTGTATATGTAATATGTCTAAATTGTTCAAGCTAGCTGTATGATTTTCTGAAGTTAAATGGTTATGGAAAGTTGATTGATTGCAACCAGATAAATGTTCTTTAGCTCTAACTCTAAAATTGCGCCCAGTCTGACCAATATAGGAGAAACTACAATCATTGCAATTGATCCTATAGACACCAGATTTGGCAAGGCGATCAACTCTAGGTTTATTGTTAAAAATCATTTTATTATAAAAAGCAAAACTAATATTGGTATAATTGGACACGATGTTGCTAATCCGTTGGCTCGTTTTTCCTATATACTCTAAGCGACGCCAATTTTCCCGCGTTGGACTATCCGGTGGATAAATACCCGTTAGAGTTTTACGCTTTAGCTTTTTATTTAATAACTTTAATATAGTCCTAGTTACATATCCGTTATTCGTTGCTATTTGAAGAATTATGTTAAGCTCAGTGTTATAATTTGAATTTGACAGAGGGATGTTTATTAGTCTATCTATGAGTGAGTGGAAAGCTGAAATTTTAATATTATGGGAATGGTTTGAAGAACTAGGGATAACAGCGTCTGTATACGTGGGTTTCCGATAAATTTTGAAGTCTAAAGTAGAATTAATCCTGGTTATTGTTATATCTAGAAAATTAATACATTTATTTTCTTCTTTTTCTAACGTAAAATCAATGGTGGGATATTGAGAATTTAACCAAGTAAGGAAAGAGTCTAACAGTCTATCAGTTCCATTCCATAGACATAATATGTCATCAACATATCTATACCAAAAGATTATATGACGAAAATAAGGATTGTTATTTGATATGATCATTTGTTCGAAGAAATTCATGAAAATTTCAGCTAACAAAGGTGACAGAGGGGAGCCCATGGGTAGACCATCAGCGAATTTGAAATATGTATTATCAAAACAGAAATAATTTTGTTTAATACAAGTCTCAAAAACTAACTTCAGTTCACGACGTAAGCTCTCATCTACAACATCCCTATCTAAGTAATTACAAACTATTTGGGACAAAGTATTAATTGGAATAGAAGTGAAAAGACTGGCAATGTCAAATGAAACTAGTTTTGAATGTAACGGAATGTCGACGTCTTGAATTTTGTTAATCAATTCTACCGAGTTCTTAACCGAGTAAGCCGAAAAGAAATTAGTATGACAATTGAAAAAATTTATGAAACCCTTACATAACTTGTAGGCAGGAGCATTGCAATACGCTACTATTGGTCTAATCGGAATGCCTTCCTTATGGATTTTTGGTAAACCATAAAGGATCGGGGCAGATGGATTCATGACAGAGTACTTCCAACCAGTTCCATCAAATAACTTCTGGCATTGGTTGATACACTTACTAACCGAAGTCTTAAAAGACTTAGTTGGATCTCTGCCAAGCTCTATTGCTTTGCTTTCTGTAATAAAATCAGAAATTTTATTGCAGTAATCGACTTTTGTGAGCACGGTAATTGTATTGCCTTTATCCGCTTTACACGCTATAAGGTCATGGTCACGTAGTTTTTTCTTTATCGCACCAATCACTTTGAGGTTAGTATTAGAAGCAGCAGAAGAAGAAGAGTTTATCGGTATTGATAACTTTTCTTCTCCGATAAACTCTTCTTCTTCTGCTGCTTCTAATACTAACCAGTAGAAAATTGCACTTACATGTAGAAAATTGTTTTGTTCTACAAATTTTTGCAGGTAAATAAGAAGGATCCGCTATATAAAAATATTCAATATGCCAGAAAGAAATAAACATACATATATAGTAATGGCGTAAATTTTTTTATAGGATCATTATTAATTTATTTTTAATGAATCTAAATTCGAAATTTACATTTTTATCTATGGCGTCTGTTTTTATTATGAATCCTCAACATTTATAAATACGAAATAATTTTTTTTCTTGTTAATTTTAAAAATATTGCCATAAAAATACTCCGATAGAATATATTTTATTGCAAAATTCATTTTTATGACAACATTTTAGAGTAGTTTTTGCTGTATAGTGGCTTAAAAATCTTCTGCAAAATTTTGTTGGGATATATTTCTTTTCTTGTCTCTCACGTGCATAAAGACAATGTTATAACTTTTTCATTTTGCAGAAGAAAAATATTGGTCGCATGTAAATGGTAATAAGCTGCGTTTTTTTTCAAATTTAACCAATTTAAAATTAAAAATTTAATCATTTTTCAATTAAATAATTTAGAATCTATGTATAATGGAATCTATGTTTAATAGGAATCTATGTATAACGAAAACAAAACATCATAAAAATTGTATGGTTTTCTTGTAATTACGTTGTTCTGTATAGTCTTGAACTACTCCGTAATTATACAAAACTATACAACACAACGATATTACAAGAAAACCATACAAATTTATGATGGATTTTTGGGTTATACATAGATTCCTATTAAATTTTAATTATTTAATTTAAAAAAGATTAAATTTTTAATTTTAAATTGGTCAAATTTGAAAATAGCTATCGCGAACTCTACTCGATTGTTTTAAAAAAACGCAACTATAATCATTACTGTTTATGGACTATTGTTGAATAATCAATTATCTGTGAATTGGTAAGTTATCAATCTTTTATTTAAAATATCACGAGCAAGTACTGCAAGTATCCCATGTAGCCGGGAAAGTATTGGGTATTGTAATTTATGTCAGGAAAATTGTACGTACTAAATCTCTGAATTTAAATGTAAATAATTCTGTCTTATTCTTTGTTGCGGTTACTCCCATGAAGAGATTTGGGCGAGTCAGCACGATAACCAAGTGTTTAAAGTGTTAAATTAACGTTGTTCATCCATCGAATAAGAAGCTGCATAAGGTACTGTCTTCATTGAAATCAAATATTGCGTTGTACTTTCTATTAAAAATTATCGACTGTAATTGTTTTTAATTAAAAACAGAGGTTAAACCACTAATGCCCGGTTGCACAGAAAAATGACTAACGACCGGTTAGTTGTGCGCCAGTTAAATGTTTTATATGAAATATGTTTTTGCAGTTGTGTTTTTGAGTATGTGCAACCTCTTAAAGTTTTTCATAACTTAGCCCTGTGCCACCACAATATGCATTTAAAGTCGTACAATTACAAAATAAGGTTTTTATCGTTTATAAGTAGTAAGTATAGATACCAGTGCCCTAATTCTCTAAAAACCAAGATAAATTGTAAAATGTAAAAGTGACAACTTTTACACACGAAAAAAATTATCGTAGAAGTCTAGATTTATATTGGATATCGTGATGTTTTAGTAAATTCGCATTCTCTAAATTTTTTTCAAGATAAAATGTAAAGTGGCAAGATAAGTTTATGTCAAAAAGTAACACAAGTAATTTATCGCGGAATAACTTTGCTTGAATGTGTAAAACGCTTTCGTTTGGATATTATTGATAAGTAATTGCAATTTTTGATATTTCAGTTTATAACTTTATTTATTTTTAATGTTTATTAAAATTCCAAATACAGCCATTTCATTCATTTAATGGTTATTCAGTTAGTTTTCTGCTAATATGTGGCACTTGCAAAATATTGCTATTACTTGATCATTACACATGTACAATTAAGAAAACTGACGAGCACAATAAATATGACGGCCTATAGAAAATCTAAATTTGTTAACAAATTTCAGTTTGTTGTTGTAGGAGCTCTCAACAGTCTATATATAAGATCTTACAATGCTTTAATTCTTAACTATTTATTAATCTTATGTTTTGAGAAATTAATAATTAGGACAAATTTCGAATAATAGTGAACGCGTACAAAATTTAATTATGTATATTACTCGTATATGCATTAAATACTTTAAATTTTAACGAGCACTAAGGTCAAACAAGATGTATATTGCATAAAATCGATTTCTAAAGTGCAGGTAATTGATCAAAGTCTCACCTCCTACTCGTTACCGATCCTTAAGATTAACCCAAACATTTTACAAAGATTAAAAATTAACTCATGGTAAAAAAACAAATCGTAACACTAAAACGTCCCTCCATAACTTGACCTACATCAACTACTAGAAATGGTTTTGATTAACAAATTTTCGGTGCTATTGTGGAGGCACATAAAAAATATAGGATGAGCAACTCGTGGAGTTCGGAAAAGTGGCAGTGGCTAACTAAATTTGATCTTTAAATGAGCTTCGTTGCTTAAAACGCATAGCTTTTTGTAGTTTACTCGAAATTCTAAAATTCTAATAAGACAATCCCGAGCTTTTCGAGATCCGCTTGTGCAGAAACAGCTAAATAGGGCATCGGAAAGAGCTAAATGGGTCTTCAACAACGAAATACACTGAAATTATGATCTGCTTAAGACAGATTCGATTGGATTTCAAAAACATATCGCAAATAATAATTGCATAATAATGCGATTTTGTACTTAGTAGAAAGAATAACCTTTAAACAGATTAGAATACACAACATTAACCAAAATTCAACGGATCGATCAATTGTAAACAAGACTTATATTGTACAAGTCTTTACCATACGAAGTAAAGAATTTTTTGACTGTTGTAATGTTTTCGTGAAACATTTGGTTTGTTTTATTAGTCTATCTAACCGTATCTTGATTTGAATTTCAAATGACTCCCGACTCCGATTATTTTTCAATATGGTTTTGGGGGCTATGTGTGATTCTAGATGGCTTTGATGTATATGCAACAATTTACGTTTCTAGAGATTATATTTTTTGAGTTATTAAGGATATAAAATAATTAAAATTTCGTTTTGACGTGTAATGTTATCTTGCTCGCTTGCTGTCAATAGGTTTATCTTGGGTAAAAAAACTGTTTAGTGAATGCGATTTAAAAATGCCAAGATAATATATTGTATAAAATTTTCACCTGTAAAATTACCCTTACCACAACCCGTAACAACTTGAACTTTAGTTTGTGAACAGATGCTACTTAGAGTAGCTTATATCCATAAGAATAATGTTGAAATTTAAATGGGAACGGTAGCTATAGACCCTCAAAGTCTAAATATGAACCTACATACATCATAAGAGTGTGTTAAGTTTTGACATTTATTTATCGTAACCGTATTAAATTTTATCTTGGAGTGCAATTACAGAATGCAAATATTGTAAAAAAGGCAAGACAAATTATCGTTTACACGTTTACAACTTATCTTACTGCTTAGAGAATTAGGGCACAGATGATATTCGTACATTACACATGGAAATTAATTTTTCAAAAAATATATCAAATAAAAAATTTAATTAATTACTGTTTGGTTTTTTTATTGTTTCATATTTGCAAAAAAGTATATTTATAACCTCACCTTCAACTTGTTCATCTTGGCTTAGTAGCATTTGCAACATCTTCCACGTCAATGGAAAGTAGCAGAAATAATTACGATCCCTCAACCAGAAAAACCAGCAAACGATAAAAAAATCATATAGACCGATATCACTACTTTCGGTGATATTAAAAATATTTGAAAAATTGCTGCTCAAGAGGCTGCAACCTATAATAGAAGAGAGATGTATAATTCCACCACAGTAATTTAAGCTTAGCTAAAATTACTCTACAGTTGAACAAGTCTACTGAATAATGGATGTCATTGAGGATACACTTGAGAATAAGAAGATATGCTTCTGTATTTTCTTAGATGTGGCAAGCTGTCGACAAGGTTTGGAACCAAGGGCAAGCAATTTTTTCTAATTCTTAGATCCTACATACCAGATCGACACTAGAGTCAAACTTGAAAACGAGTATTCAGAACTAAAAAGAATATCAGCAGACACGATATTTAAACTTGACAAGGTACGGTACATATAATATTGCGCATGTTAATGTGACGTCAGTGACGACAACAAACATGTGATTTCGGTTTCTTTTTATTATTTTTTTAAATAAAGAAATAATAATTGTATTATTTTTTTTTTAAAAGCTTGATAAGTATAGTTGAAGAAATTTTTTAATTATTTTCTGATTTTCAGTTAAAATAAAAAAAAATTGTTTACTTAAATAAATCATTTAACAATCTCGAAATCCACATCAACTAAAAAAATGTGGCCTTTTTCAATTTGTAGCCAAACCCATCAACGACATATTTCTGCTAAGAACAGAAATATTTAACACTTCGTTTTTTAACTAGCGGAAATCATAAAATAACAAATGAAATAAAATCGAGATTTAATTTTGTAATTTAAAGTACATAATCTATTTAAATAAATGAATTCTTAAGACCACGAATATTTTTGAAAATTGTAAATCGAGAAACATAGCTGTAATATCGTTAACAATAAGAAAAGTATGAGTCGAATTTCTATATATGTATATACAGATATTTAGACTCAATAATTATTTCATAATAGCTACGGACAGGTACATAATATTTTGTTAGTAAACATATGTGTTAACAATTTTATGTTATATCCCTTTTTCAACCAAGAAAAACAAAAAATCGGCTCAATTTTAGTCCAACCGACACAAATGTGTGAGTAAAAAACCATCGTATGTAATGGCGTTGTTGATAAAAAATCTCGCTTGATTTGAAGTAACACCAACACAATATTGTGTGGATAGATAGTGTTTTTTTCGGACGAAAATAAATTTGAAAGGAATACACAAATGTGTAATTTGGTTCAAAAAACATACAAAACTAAATTTTTGACATGGTACTTTTGCCCTACTCGCACAATTGTGTTAGTAAAACACAAAAGGGATATTCTCAAAATTATTCTATCCCTATTTTGCCGTCGGCTTGAAAAATATAATATATCGACGGAATATTTTCTCAAATATTTCGACCATAGAATGAAACATAAAGTGTAAACCATAAATAAGTGTTTAGTTAAACTATAATTATCAAAATTAAAAAAAAGTCGTTTAAAAAAATTACGTTTATTGCAGATTTAAACAATTAATCGAAAAATCGACAAATTCAATGTAAATTTCCGTTTTCTTGTCGTCAGTGACGCAATGTGCACAAAACGACAAAAATGAAACATGGGAATATTTTACCTTGTCAAGTTTTAATATCATTGTCAGCAGGTATATCACAAAGAAGCACACTTGGGCCTATTCTGTTCATTCTTTATACGAGAGATTTACCGAATATTTTTGGTACTACATAGTAGCAATATTTGTAGACGATACAGCTATTCTAGCAGTTGAAAAAGATGTATTAGAAGCAACAAGCAAACTTCAAAATGCAGTTAACACATTGAGTAACTGGACTAAAAAATGACGCATCTTTTTAAATGAAGCCAAATCAATCATTACATGTCAACTTCACAAACCAAAATGTAAACTGGATTCCAGCGGTTCCCAACTGAAACCAATATTCCATCGAATTCGATCCATCCGATTCCACCTTTTTTTAATTTTTTACTTTCTCAGGGTATAATATCCCGTTTACACCAGTAGAATAAAAGTATGTAGCATAAAAGTATGTTGGTGTAAACTCAAACTAAAATACTTTATCACGTACTATTTTGCTATTAAAGTATAATAGCTATCAAAAAAATATTGGTATTATAGTTGTGGTGTAAACTTTAATATTATAATACTTTAATTTTGTTTATTATTTTTTCAAGTGAAGAATTAAAAGAAAAAAAATATTTGTTAATTTTATATGAAAACAAACAGAAATCGGAACTAATTTTTTTCCTATCACAAATAGTAGTGAATCGCATTGTATGTATGCACGGCAAAACGACCTTTTGGGCGTTTAAGGGCTATACACAATTGTTAATTTTTAGTTATGATGACGTGCAATATCTCATTTTTTTCGTGTTTTGTTGCTCTATATTAACTACAAATAGTAAAATTTAGACAAACGACAATGATAGGTACAATTTTATAAATTAGCTGGAACTCACGACTTTTATTTTTTTTGAAAGAAACAGCTCGAAAACTAATTTTCTACTACGCCAACCACTTTTTTATCATTTCATTAGATTCCGCATACTTCAAAATACTTAGTAAATATTAAACCGGTATTAGTTTAACGAGCTGAAGTGAAAGGAAGGAAAAAACGTCACTAAGAGTCGTGTTAGTGCTTTTTTGGCAAACAACGAATTTGGGCGACCCCTAAACGTGGTCCGATTGACCTGAAATTTTGCATGAGGTTGTTTCTAACAGAGACGAATATTGTTAGCCCTGAGCCCGGTAGAAAATCAGACATGAGGGGAAATGGGTCGCCTTAATGTACATAAATGTATAATTAAACTGGGAAATATTAAATTTATTAAAAAACATTAATACAATTTATTTTATTTAAGCTTTATATAATATAGATGAAAATACACAAAAAAAAAATTCAATCGCAACTATTTTCTTATCATCTTTCATTTATTCCACTGCTCGCGAGCAGTGGAAAAATTCTTATGAACTATTTTTTTTTCAACCGATTAGTGCATATTTATAAAATCGAGTCAACTTTTTGGCGAAAGTTCATGTGAATTTGACACATACACAATGATAGAAAGTGACAGTACACATATTAAAAGTGAATATTATAACAGATAATGCATATCGGGTAAACATTTCGGGGAAAGTTCATGAGAATTTTACACATATACAATGATAGAAAATGCCAGTACACATATTAAAAGTGAGTATTATACACTGTGTACGTACACAGTTTCTCATGAGAATTTCGTGACAAAATCGTACGAAATCCGTAGCCTGGTGTAAACATGGTATAAATGTGTTACAATCAACTCGCTTAATATCATGCTTCCCGTGTCAGAAAAAATCATGATAAAAAGCGGGTGGTGATAATAAAAGAAATTCCGCTTAATATCACGTTCCATGATATTAACCAAGTTCTTGCTTTATATCACGATTAATGACATTAATCGAAAATTTATTTTGAAACTTATTCGATTAGTTAAATTGGTAACCTTGTTCCAAGATTCTTTAACTAAAAGTAAGGCGTTCAATAAATTATGTTTTTTACAATTTTGGTAACTAATATTTGATCTGTGGAAGACTCAATTTCCGCAAGCGATTTTAGCACAAGTAATCTTCTGTAATGGAACTTAAAATTACGGATCACACGATTGAATTAGTGACACATTGAATTAGTCACATTAGGTGGTAAAAAAGATAATTTGATGTTATTTAGTTTGAACTTAGGATGAGCAGAACAATTATCTAAGATGAGCGCAATCTTACGACTTTCGGAAATCAATGCTTTATCACATTCTCGTAACCATTCTTCAAATATAGAAGATGCATTATTATTGGTTTTGTACTTGACTGGCAAGTTTTTTATATCACGAAAACAACGTGGTGTTTTAGACTTGTCAATTACCAAAACTGATCGCTTTTCTCCATCCATACTTGCATAAAGAAGAATTGTTATTTTTTCTTTTGAAATTTTAATGCCAGAATATTCAGTTGACTTGAGATCCGCTAGGCATTGCACGCCACAAAAGGCCAGTTTCGTCCTGGTTGAATAAATCCTTTGGCTCATAGGTACGAAGAACATTAACTAAGGAAGTAGCTTGCTATTCATTGGTTCCAGCAGCAGTGCTGGAATATCTGCATCAACTTTCTCACGATGAGCTTTTTTATAAACGATCCCGTATCTTTTCTTCCATCGATCTATCCATCTATTTGTGGGTACGATGTTTCATCAGCGTGATCTTCATCTTTGCTATGTCGTTTTCTATTTACATTTAATTTTACGTCAGACAACATATTTTGTTTTTTATAAATTTTGGTGGTAATTGATGGATCGATGATGAATTTCGTAGCAACTGCTGGATATGTTTGTTCAGGTGGGCCGTCGGAAGCTGCTATAATTTGTAGTTTTTGTTTGTCAGTAAGTGCGGTTCTTTTTCGTCCTGTCATGTTTGCACATGTAGCTCTGTTTTCATGGTGATGGGGCGAAAAAAATTGTAAGTTACACTATGAACAGTCATTTTAATTGAAAAACAATTTATTCAAAACACATAGCATTTTACCTGTTTGCATAAAAATTATAGAAAAAGTTTTTTTTCTCTATGATTTTTTTTAAAAATTAAAATTTTATTTTATTTGTTTTTGATTAAATTGTCGATTGGATACACATAAAATTTTATAAAAAGATGGCGATTTCCGGACTTTACCACAACTCTAACTTTAACCATATTCTAACACAGTTGAAAATTGAACTGAATCAATCCATGAGCGAACTATTTTTAAGGGTGCAAAAATATCTGTCTCAATAACAGACTAAAAACTAAAAACTATTTTTTTTCGTCTCTTTTCCCGTTTACCTATAAAACCTATAAAATTGTGACTCATTTTTCAACAAAAAATTTGTCTACAAACTCAAACAAAAATTAAATTAAAAAAATTTAAGGCCATTTTTTACATGTAGATTTTAGTTTAAATTTTATTTTCAAGAGAGCAATATAGCAATAAAAAAATCTATTACAACTTATTTTGAAGTAAGAAGTATACTTAAAAGAAGTAGAGTGTGGGAAGGACCATTTTTATTATACTTGGAGAAGAATACACCCATAAAAAATCGAAATGTAACGAAAATAAACATTTCAAATTCGCATGCGCATTATATTGTAATATTATATCATGAGAGGAGAATTATGATTTAAAACGATTTTGAACCAAAAACAAAGAAAATGTTCGTGATAATAAGCGGAACTGGATATTAAGCCGACATGTTATTCATGTAGTTTTTTTTCATCATACGACGATGAATAAACAAAAGCAACCAGAAAAATTTCATTTGACTTTTTAGGTTAAGTTAAGAAGTCAAATGAAATTTTTCTCATTGTCTTATTCAACGAGTATGATTAATAAAAAAATACATGAATATCATGTGTCATTCATTTTTAGTATCATTTTAGTATAATAATTGAATTTATTATGTCTCCATGATCTTTAGCGTCCTTCACTCGTTTTCCCTGTTTTGTGATACCACCGCTTTACAACAACAATAACTATGCAATATTAATCAAAACACCCGCAAAATCAATTGAGCCCCATAGATGTTGGAGACAGAACACCATCAGTCCATAGAATTTAAAGGTATAAAGAAAATAATAAGGATACCATCGGTTAAAAATGAGCCACTTTATTTAAAATAGGAACTGTACTATTTTTGCCAGAATATATATGGTTTCTTTTGTGCCATCTATGAACGACTGGTATGAACTAATCTACAATTTATTTAGCCGGGAATTTGGATAAAAAAACGGCGTGAAGTTTTGTTCATATGACGGATGAAAAATCACAAAATCCCACATCTCAAACGAGATAACTACAGTTTTTGGTTTGTTAAGTTGGTCGTCTGCTGGATATTTTGCTCTAAGTTGAGTATTGTCATCTATTTAGAATGAAAGCGGACGTGTATTTTGTATTGTTCTATAAAAATTTTATATGGGAAAATTATTCCCCATTTAACTTCGTTTTGAAAATATTTACACTAAACCAATTCCGTCAGTAGGTTTGAAATGCTTTCGGTTTACTGATATAATTAGTTTAGTGCAAATATTTTCTTTTCTGTTCGAACAATTTTGACCAAAATGCTATGAAATATTTTTCTCAATTCCCTATTTTCATGGAAAGCTCTAGTAGCTACTCTAGTAGTGCCACTGGTTTGAACTAACCCATCAATTCAGTTAATCAGAAAGACACAAAAATCGGCGTGAGGCATACTTATTAATGGGCGGTTGGGTTGATAAATCTGAACTGAGTTTGAGTTTAGAATTAAATATCGGGCATATTTTGGTTTAAGAACATTAATTAGAGACATCTATCAGTGATTATGAACTCAATCAATTTAGTTGGTGTGCGTTTCAATTGATTAAAAATTTATTCGTGATAATTTTTAACTTTATTACTTTTTATCTGTTTCAATTGGTTTAATTTTTTTGATAATTGTATGATTGCTCATTTTACGTTATTCTGCATATCTAGCCAAATTAAAAATGGAAAATATGTAAAATTAATAATATTTCAAAATATATATTTCAATTACGGTCAGTTTATAATTAAACATTACGATTTTTATCAAATTTTGTACATAGCAAACTTTTGTTTACAAACAACTATTTTGTGTCAGCCAAATGATTCTCATATAAAAATTTGATCACCTCTTGAATCAATGCCGACATGTTGTAACTATCACATTTTTCGTTTCGATGCGTTTTCGATAGAATAACGGTATTTTAGAAGTAAAAATATTATTTCAAAAAAATATTACTTCTAAAATACCGTTATTCTATCGAAAACGCACCGAAACGAAAAATTGTGATAGTCACAGCATGTCGGCACAGATAAAAGGTTTATCATTTTTATTCACCTCAATTTTTAACTTTTTATGTGTTTAAATAAATTGAAACTCACGCTTAGAAACAAAAAGAATTGTCAGGCTCATCAAAAGAAAACACGTCGATTTTGTCACAGATAACAATTGGAGTCTCTTTATTAACCAAAAATCAAAACATTGCGAATGGCGCGGCGCACATGCGCACTAATTAGACGTTATTGTTACTAATACAAACACGTTAATTCAACACTATTGCGTTCCGGGAATTCTTCTCTTATGCCATTATTTTGGAACAAAATAGAGGTACAGAATCCTAATTGTGTTCGAAATGCGAGACACAAGACTTTCGTTTTCGTACACGAATAAGGAGTATAGTATATGTATACAATTTTAAATTAGTGTGTGTAATTTGTCTGTGGTTAATTTGTTTTCTGCAAATTTAAGCATCAAAAATTATGAATCGATACAAATCGGTTCAATTTTCGAAACAACATCGTTGTCTCATTTTCCAGACATCTCCCTTGCTTGATTAGGCGAATTAGAAAAAATATACAACGTTTCCATGGACATGGAAAAGCCGAATTAATGTTTTCGTTGAATTTCGTCGAGTTAATAACACGGCGACGCTAATCAATATCGTTTTCATTATGCTAAATTTGTTTTGACAGTTCAGTCGGTGTAATGTTTTTTGTCAGTCTTTTTATATTTTTATCTGTTTCGTGAAAATTTTGATTGTTAACCCGGGTTTATTTTAACTATATTTTTTCTTTATAATATTACTATATTTTATAATAATACTATATATATTTTCTGAATGCTATATTTTTTCTTTTGATAGATAGAATTTCATTTAACCCAACTACTTTCGTTGAGGTAAGGAGGATTGGGAAAATTTAAAGAAAACTCTAAATTCGACTCGTTTCCATGATGAGATGGAAACCGGTTAACTCTGTCATGGAAACATGGTAATAGTTGTTGGGGGCGCCTTTATGGTTGCGTTCGTTAATTCATTTAAATAATTTTTTTTCGACCATTCATCTCTTCTGAAAATCATTTTCAGAAGAGATGATTGGTCATTTTAGAGCAATATTATTGGTCGAAAAAAATTGGTTGAATGAACAAACGAACGCAACCATAAGGCGCCTTGAATTAAGAATTTTAACTGCATACATAAAACGATTTTTTTAACTACATACATGAAACGATTTTAATTTATGCGGATGAAAAAATAACAACATACTAATAACAATAAATTGTATGTCGGGTTTTTTTCAATGTGATATCGAATAAATGTTTTTGTTTCGCAAAAACATAGAATTTGCAATTATTTTAAAACTAAAATTAAATAATTTAATAAATTAAATTTTATTTAAAGCATTTACAAATTTATAATTTTGCATGAAATTCTATTTACCAAAATCCGGTAAAAAAAATTGATGTACATCAAAAAATTTGTTGTTTTTTCTTTGATGTATGTACGTCATTTTTAAAAATGTACATTTTTCATAAATTTTTTATTGATGGACTAATACCAATACAAAAAGAAATGTCATTTTTTGTAGAAACGTCAATTGGTGTGTTAAATTATATATAAATTAAAGCATGAGTTTTAAATTTAATTGAAATATATTTTAATCGTTCAGAATCACACAATTTCTTAATATTATAATTTTTCTATTAAAAAAATCCAAAAATTGTAATGTTTTTTTATAAATAATTGGTATAAATACGAGTACATACTATCTATACATACTATAAACAAATCAATGCATATTTAAATTTGCACATAAAATGGTAATGGTGGACCGACAAATGAAGATGTGCGAAATTGCTCACACGTAGGCATATCCCTTTTCCTGTCATCAAAAAAAAATGTTGGTTTCATTTAAGTCCAGCCCACACAAATGTACAGTCTCTGTTCATTGAATTATGGATACTATTAGTATTTTGGAAATTCCTAATTTCTACTATTGTTTTATATTTTAAAATATTTCAAAATAATAAAATGCATTTAGGATCACATGTTATTGCTTTAAGATTATTTTACGACATTCTTAAAAGGTCGCAATAAAATTATTACCTGTAAAAGGACTAAAAAGATCAATAGTATGCATATTTTACTTTTAGTTTATCCTCTCATTTTATGTTTAACGCGCGGTTTGACAAGGTGTTTTTATAAATTTTGTGACTGAGCTAAAGTAAGAAATAATCTACGTTGAGTAAATTTTATCATTTAGTTAAAAAACTTGTGTTTAAGTTAAATTGTGTGTGTGTTTGGAAAGTTTTGGATTGACACAAAAAAATTTGTGTCAATTTTTTTCAAAGATGGGTCGAAAAAAGGAATTAAACAGTGAAAAAACATGCTATCGGAGCATTATTAAAAACAAAAACCATTCATACCGCGAGATCGCCAAAATGGAAAAAGTTTCTTGCTCATCAGTAGTAATTTGGTAAACATTCTTCAATTTTTTTTAAAGGAAAATATGTAATTCAATTAATAAATATTGTTGTTTTTGTGCCGAAAAGAACGCAAAAAATGGAAAATGGTGTTCGTAGTTTTAATTTTTTTTTTATAAATAATTAAATATTGTTTTGATGAATACTAAAATAAGTGACTATTTTAGTGTGATCTTCATCACTTGTATGTGATGTACATACATATGTATCCGTTTATTCATGATCAAGGCTCCATTTTCATTTCATATTTCCATTCTGGCTTATATTTTGTATTTTTTTCTCGTAATCGAAATGTATATGTATTTGTGTGTGTAATGTTGCCGTGTACAACTTGTTTCATGTGATTTATATTTTTCAATACCAAATAATTTGCTGCGTGTTTAATAACATTTTTTTGTTGTTTTTTGTATATTATACAGTAAGTAACTTAATATTTTAATTGCGTCGATTTCCAATGTTTATAATTCTTTAACCCTTTTTCAACCAAGAAAACAAAAAATTGGCTCAGTTTTAGTCCAACCCACACAAATGTGAGTAAAAAACCATAGTATGTAATGGCGTTGTTGATAAAAAATTTCGCTTGATTTGAAGTAAACCAAAACAATTGTGTGTATAGATATATACTACGTATATATTAGAGATTCAATCCGGATCGAATCAACTTAGAGTTAACTTTGGATTGAAACCGAGTTATCTTTTTAGCGTATATATTGGCGACTTATGTTTAGATCGAATCGAAACCGAGTTGAAATAAACGTCAAAAAATTATTCTAAATACATATTTCTAAATTTGTTTAAATTCAAATAAAAACTAAAATACTTAAAAACAAATTATACATTCGCAAATAATCGTAAATGAAATAAAAATGGCGTTGTTTTATTATTAATATTTTTATAAAAATTTGTTGTTGTTGTTTTTCGACTCGATTCCGTATATATTGGTGTTTTTAAGGATTGAGTTAACTCGATTCTACAAATTTGGTGGATCGAATCGAGTTAACGCGAAGTTGACTCGATGCCGTATATATTGAAATCGATCCGGGTTCAATCCGGATTGAATTCTTAATATATACGTAGTAATAGTGTTTTTTTCGGACGAAAATAAGTTAAAAAGGAATTCACAAATGTGTAAGTTGGTTCAAAAAACATACAAAACTAAATTTTTGACATGGTACTTTTGCCCTACCCGCACAATCGTGTTAGAAAATCACTAAAGGGTTAAACTAAAAATTAATATTTAAGTGACTTACTGTACATAATATTGACAAAAATTAAAAAAAATATATATGAACAAAATACAATGAAAATGTTAAGCCCCCCCCGCATTCAAATATTTAATGTGTATTAGTTTTTGTTTAGTTTTTGATTATTTACTCTTCATAATACGAAACCAAGTAAAACAGCAGGAGTCATAAACAACAGAAAGAAACAAATGTATATACACCTTTCATATCTTCGCATTAAAATCTCAAAACAAATCCGAAATTTTAATGCATATACATGGTTTTAACAAAAACTTTCTCTCTCTATTTAAATTTATTCTTTTTGTTAAAACACCAAATTTTTTTATATTGTTTTATTCTGTTCTCTCGAAAATAAAATTTAAATAAAAATCTACATCTTAAAAACACCCTTAAATTTTTTTATTTTCATTTCTATTTTTTGATTTCGGATTCACCGAAAATTGTTATTACGCAGTTAAAATGAATTTTGTAGGTAAGAGGAAAGAAAGGAAGGTGAAGCCGGTCTCATGAGACCGTGTGTAGCATGGCTGTATTATATTGCACACGACTGTATATGTACATTAATTTGTTTATGTATAACCCTTTCGAGTTCAATAAAAAAATTTTTTTTGGTTCAATTTACGTTCACCATACACAAATGTGTATGTAAATTATGACAGGTTGTAATGTCTTCCGTATTTTAACGGATCTTAGTTAAATCGGAATTCTTTTTGTAAAAAGCATAATAATTTATTAAAAAAATAATTATATAACATATAATTTATTTGTTCTTGATAACATATTAATTATTTTATCATTATTATAGTTACTGCGTTATTTTTGGGACGAAAATAAAATTAAGTGGTTTACACAAATGTGTACATTGGTCTTCAATTACCACCTAATTCTATGTTTGACATCTTCGTTTGTCTTAATCGAAATTTGTATACACAATTGTGTATGCGGGTCAGGAAAGGGATAAATTGGAACCATAGTATAAATAAATATAACAATTATTTATACAAAAATGTATGCCGGAAAAAAATATTTGAATAGAAATTTCGTTCCCCAGTTCCTTATTCCCGGGAAATTACCAGAATAGTGCCACTGTGCCACTACTCTGGCTTTCCCTGTGAAAAGAGATAAATATTTTCATAGCATTTATGTCCAAATTGTATTTTTCTAGCCTACTGAGGGAATAAGTTTAGTGTAAAAATTTTCGAAAAAAGTTAAATGGGAAAATATTTTTCCCTATAAACATATTTTGTGGAACAAAAGTTTTCCTATTAACTTTGTTTTGAAAATGTTTGCTCTAAATTTATTCCTTCAGTAAGTCAGAAAAATACAATTTGGACAAAAATGCTATGAAAATATTTTTGAAAATTCCCTATTCCCAGGGATAGCACGAATTGAGCCACAAGAATAAGCTCCCTAAAGGAAATTTGAACAGAAAATTTTTGTTCGTGTATTATAATTTTTACCTTTAACCTAGCGTAATTTTAATTACTGTAATATTATTATATTAATTTATTTTATTTTTTTTTATATAGTCTGTAAAGGCGAATTCAGTGTTGCGTTCTTTCGTAGGAAGGATCCTTCGTTCTGAAATTTTTTTAAACCCATTTCATTGGTTACAAATCACGTTTTTTTCTTTTGTTTTTTTCAGCAACTTTGATTGATTAAAAAAAAAAACAGTAGGAAGAAAGGAACGAACGAACGCAACACTGAATCTGGCTTTAGTATTCACTTCTTGCTTACAGTACCCGATAAATGAACTTTAGCTCACACGGGGTCTCCACTATACAAAATTGCTGAGATTTTCTCTCATGAAATTAAATTTATGTATGTGTAAGTATGTTTTACAAATTTTGAAACTCTCAGCAAATTATCAGGAGGCTATTTTACGAAATGTCAATGCTACCTAATAAAATTGTCAATGCTGTACTGTTTTAACATAAAAATATAAATTGGTTGATAATGTTTATGGCTTTTTTGATTTGAAGAAATTATTATGAAACTAAAAGACCCAGTTACGATATTTGTTTGATAATTATTTATCAATACATTGAAAAAAACATACAAATACATAAAATATCATGAAAGTCTCTGCGATTTTGCATAGTGTAGACCCCGTGTCAATAAGGAGGGTAATATTAGCATGGAATAGATTTGTTTTTGAAAAAATGAGGTTTTTATTCCTAATGGAAGTATTCTTTTTTATGTTGTTGGTCATTTATAATTTTTTTTTTGTTGGTAATGGACTCAGGTTGTAACAAATATATTTTATTTTTGCTTTAGCTTTCGACACCTTTTTGGTGTCATTTTTAATAAACGAACATCAAAAATTAATTTTATAAAAGCAAAAAATCGGAATGCACAATAAAAAAAACTAGGTTTTCATTGAAAAGGACTATCTTATAGCAAATTCTTTCGAAACAAAATTTTGATTTAGATCAAAAAAATAACTGGCAATGCAATACGTTTCAATAGCTGTATTTTGTTGAGAATTAATTATTTCGAATTATTTTGGAATTATTTAATTCTCAACAAAACAGCGAATTTTTTTTTTTTCTGTTGGTAGTATTTTGTATTTTCCTATTCTTAATTATAACACAAAATATAATATATAAATTTTAAGAAAATATCGACCACAATACGAATAAAAATGTCGCTTGTCATAAATGTCATTAAATTTACAACACCAACTTAAAAACAATAAAAAACAAAATAATGTTTTCTGGTGGCAAATACGATAAGTAACTTTTGAAATTAGAATTAAATAATTCCAAAAAAATTTTGGAATTAGTTTATTCTACTGGGAATTATCAAATGCAATTGTTGTTGTAAATTCTCAACAAAATACAGCTAATGACATTTCGATCAAATTTATTGTATTGTCAGTCATTTTTTTGATCTTAGATCAAAATTTTGTTTCGAAAGAATTTGCTATTAAACATTCAAAAAACAATTTTAAAAATCAATTTTTGGAAGTGCGCTACATAAAACTGAGTTCACTAATAGAAAAATTATAAATTAAAAAATACCTCAACATTATTAAATAATTCATTTATAAAACTTCCGTATGTGATTTTCCTCTACCAAAATTGATATGTCGATCAATAAATAAAAATGAATTTGGCCAGAAACTTTAAGTGATAGATTGGTTTGGATCTAAGGCGCTTCCTTGTTACGTCGCACGCCTTGCGCGCGCTAAAAGGTCCGTCAGTATCTAGATAATTTTTACAATATACAGAAATTACTCACCTTTGTGTTAAGTAAAACTCTCAAACTACCCGATGTACGAAACACAACCCTTGACGATTCTCCTTCCTTTTTAGGATCATTTAAACGCAAGCAACCTCTTCCACGCTCTTCATAAGTGGATGCAACGAACGCAAATAATTTACAGTTAATCTATAAAATAATTAAAATGGTGTTACTTCATAATCGGTACCATCCGAATACGTACTACCTCGATCACGTTATTCTCATCTTCCTCTCCAGTTATGGTTTCCACTTCATCAAATTTTCGTTTTTGTGCGCGACTCTCTTCATATTCCCGTGCTGCCTCTTGTAAACTTTTACTGTTGCACTGAGTTTCATTGTTTTGCGTTGTGGCTGGTGTTTTTTGAACAGCGCTCGAAAATAATAGACCACTTGAACTTGTGTCTGAATCATTTTTATCTTCCGTGTTGGTCAAGTCAACTGTTGAAGAAGTAGTCGGCTGCTGCTCCTAATATAGGTAAACATTTAAGAAAAGTTATTTAATTCGCAAATACAACAGGAATCACATATATATAATAATAATAATACTTACCCCAGTAACCCGTTCGTGAACATTTTGTCCAAATACAAATGAACTGCTACTGGAAAATGATGGTGGTTGGCTCTTAAATAAATTCGATTTTGGTAATCCATTTTTTGATAAGAGCGTCAACGGATCGGGCTTCTATAATAGAATTACAAATTTTTAGTGAAGTGCCATTAACACAAAAGAACCACATTACCTCATCTTTACTGTTTTCATTTGTGGTAGGAACTGAGGTGGTTGTTTCATCATCGCTATCAGAACACTTTAGAAATGGATTTAACTTAGCTGTATCTGGAGCGGTGGTAGTAGTTGCACTCGAATCACAACCGTCACCATTTATACTCTCAATTGTATCATGATTCTCGGTACCAGAAGAGTTGCTTGATTGGAACAGCGAAGGCCGCAGTGAACCCAACTTTGAAGTTCTGAGTAAAGGTTTTTTTGTATCATTACCTACAAAATAATAAATAAAAAGAAAAACTAATTTAAATTGTACATATATAAACAAAAGCATCTTCTATAAAAAAGAAATGTTGCCAAAAATTTCTACTTTACTGTAAAACAAGTTCAGTATACTTTATGGATTAATTTAATATACAAGTTAGCAAGACCAAATTTGTTTATTTAAATACTTACTGCTAGATATATTGTCCATATTAACTAAAACTTTGATTGCGATACGATACTCAAAAAATTTTAATCTTATTTTTTTAAAGGTTAGCGTTTAATACGGAATGTCAAAAATAGTTTCGACGTCGATAATAGAGGCATTTTGATTATCGACTACTTTCTGCATGGGTTACGGCGAATTGATTTATTTAAGGCGCCTTCACGAAACGGGACTATATTAATCCAACTCTTTAGCCAATCAAATCTTTATATCCCTTTTTCAACCAAAAAAAAAATCGCTTAATTTAAGTCCAAATCACACAAATGTGTGAGAAAATCATAGTATTTAATGGCGTTTTTGATAAAATATTTCGTTTGATTTGAAGTACAACCATATATTAAATAATTTTTAACTTTTTAATATTTGTTATTACCCAGTCTAACTTAATTTTCATGTAAGAAACTTAACTGTCACTTAACCTTTTAACTGTTTATGTCGAGTATACTCGTCAAAGCAAAACGAAAATTTTCGTATAATGTCGAGTATACTCGTCATGAAGATAAAAAAGTTTAAAGATAAAAAATATTACATTCGTATTATTATTCAACGAATCAATTTTATTTTTTTCCTGAAGAAGGTCAAATATAGATCATTTAAAAAATATACATTTTAGAATTTTCGTTACTCTGGTAACTTTATTTATTTTATTTCACAATAGATTGTATTGTCTTCGCTGAAAAATAATTAAGCAGGGAGAAAACGTTTTTCGAAACATAATTAAACAGTTAAAGGGTTAATAAAAAAATAGTGCGCGCCATTTCTCGCCTAAAAATAAGAAAAACTTAAAAAATTGTGTCGCAAAATTCGATTTTTATTAAATAAAAAGGCGGAAATTATTTTATTTGTATAATTAATTACTAAATTAATATATAAAGTTATTTGAATAGTTCTACGTACATCTTTCACTCATATATGATAAAATTATTGAATTTATGAAACCTAACCTAAAAAGTAGATTGAATTGTGCACGTTATTAAAAATTAAATATTAGTCGTGGCTTTTCTATTATTAAATGTTTATGTTAATAAATTAATCAAAATACATAAAAATCTAATCATGTTTTATTCATAATTAATTTAAATTGACATCGCGCTAATTTTGTTATTACTTAAGAATTATAACTTATGGATGGTTGGAATAAAATTCTCATTTTTTTGTTAAGTTCTTATTCCTGATTGGTTGGGGCATTACACATTTGTGCATTCCTTTCAAACTTATTTTCGTCCGAAACAAAAAAAATTATAACTATACACACGATTGTGTTGGTTGTACCAAATATTAAATAGTATTAAAAGTTATTTAATACATGGTAATAACATTGAAATGCCATTTATCGCATTCTTATTTTTTTATTAAGTTTTTATTCCTGACTGGATCCACTATAAGTTGGTTCAAAAAACATACAAACAATACCACTACAATAGGCCATTTCTTGTTATAATCTTGTTGGTATATGTAAATCCAAAAAGAAATGAGAATTCCATACAAAACGGAAAAAAAAAATACGCGACAACAAAAAAAAACAATTTCATTATTTGTAATAAATAATATGTATCGTTCAAGTTAAATTGAATAATACATTGCAAGAAATAAATAATGATATTTTGTTATTGAATTATTTTAAAAAAATTAAATTGTTTAATGAGCTTATAAGTTTACAAAATTAAAATAACAGTTATTTAGCTCTTTTATTGTTTTTATTTATTAGTACTTAAGCTTTCGGAACCATTTCGGTTCCATTCTCAAAAGTATGTAAATCAATTTAACAAAAAAATATTTTCTATACAAAATAAAATCGAAATCAAGGCTAACTAAAACGTAGCTATTTTCCTGTAGATATCGCTCGCTACTAGAAAAAATATAATCTTTATTTTAGCAAAGCAACAAAAATTGATATCTACAGGAAAACACTTTACAAAATAAAATTTGACTAAAAACATAAATTGAAAACAATTTTATCCATCTTAAGTAAAATATGAATTGTGTAAAAGCAAAAAATCAAATTATAAAAATAGATCATATGAATTGCCAATGTATGCAAAATCGTTAATTTTGTTTAGAGAATTTGAACTAGATTTTATATGTAACATTTCCAAAATAGATCGTTTCCTGTAATTAGATTGTTTTTCCAAAATTTCTACATCTTCAAAAATAATTTTATGGTTGGTATCTCTAATATGTTCCGAAAGTGCACTTATTTGATTTGAATTTGAATTTCCCGAAGCACCACGCAAATGTTGAAAGAACCGCTCCCGCAAAAACTGTTTAGTTTGTCCGGTATAAATTAGGTTACAATCGTTACATTTAATCCTATAGACCAGATTAGATTCTTTCTTTAATGGTATCGGATCTTTTAATTTTGAAAACAAAATATCATTTAAACTCATAGCTGAACGACCAATAATTTTGAAATTATAATTTTTAAATAAATGTTTTAATTTTTCGAAAAGATTCTTTATGTAAGGTAAAGATAAATAAATTGTACTTTCAATTTCAGGATTTAATGTACAATTTTGATAACTTCTTTGTTTCCAAATCACTTTATTAATTAATTTTTTAGGATACTGATTATTTACCAAAGTGTTTTCCAAAAGTTTGAAATTGTTGTAATGAAATTTAGTATCGGACAATTTTAGAATTTTTTGAGTTAAAATTTTTATTGTATTAATTTTGTAAGAAATAGGAAGCCAAGAAATAAAATTTAGATAACGACCAGACCAGGTATTTTTATGGTACCAGTCAAAAGAAATTTTACCATCCGGTTCATGAATTAAAAGTAGATCTAAAAATGAAATTTTGTGGTCAATTTCTTTTTCAACAGTAAATTTTATTCTATTATCCAAAGAGTTAAATACATCCAGAAAAATTTCAATTTTGTCTTCAGGGATTGCCGTTATAATATCATCTACATAACGAAAATAAAATAAAGGTTGAAAATCCAAAGAGTTTAATCCCATTTTTTCCAAAAATTCCATCATTAAATTTGCGATTATGGGACTAATAGGAGAACCCATTGGAGAACCAAAAGTTTGTTTGTAAATTTTATTGCCAAAAGAAAAATCAGAATTATTCAAAACTATTTGCAATACCGCCATAAATTGAACTTTAGTCAATTTAGTTTTTGAATTTTGTTTAATACTCCTCCAGTTATCTTTAATAATGTTAGTCACACGTCTATTATCAACATTAGTGAACAAAGACGTAACATCCAAAGAAACTAAAAATTACCTTTTAGTTTCTTTGGATGTTACGTCTTTGTTCACTAATGTTGATAATAGACGTGTGACTAACATTATTAAAGATAACTGGAGGAGTATTAAACAAAATTCAAAAACTAAATTGACTAAAGTTCAATTTATGGCGGCATTGCAAATAGTTTTGAATAATTCTGATTTTTCTTTTGGCAATAAAATTTACAAACAAACTTTTGGTTCTCCAATGGGTTCTCCTATTAGTCCCATAATCGCAAATTTAATGATGGAATTTTTGGAAAAAATGGGATTAAACTCTTTGGATTTTCAACCTTTATTTTATTTTCGTTATGTAGATGATATTATAACGGCAATCCCTGAAGACAAAATTGAAATTTTTCTGGATGTATTTAACTCTTTGGATAATAGAATAAAATTTACTGTTGAAAAAGAAATTGACCACAAAATTTCATTTTTAGATCTACTTTTAATTCATGAACCGGATGGTAAAATTTCTTTTGACTGGTACCATAAAAATACCTGGTCTGGTCGTTATCTAAATTTTATTTCTTGGCTTCCTATTTCTTACAAAATTAATACAATACAAATTTTAACTCAAAAAATTCTAAAATTGTCCGATACTAAATTTCATTACAACAATTTCAAACTTTTGGAAAACACTTTGGTAAATAATCAGTATCCTAAAAAATTAATTAATAAAGTGATTTGGAAACAAAGAAGTTATCAAAATTGTACATTAAATCCTGAAATTGAAAGTACAATTTATTTATCTTTACCTTACATAAAGAATCTTTTCGAAAAATTAAAACATTTATTTAAAAATTATAATTTCAAAATTATTGGTCGTTCAGCTATGAGTTTAAATGATATTTTGTTTTCAAAATTAAAAGATCCGATACCATTAAAGAAAGAATCTAATCTGGTCTATAGGATTAAATGTAACGATTGTAACCTAATTTATACCGGACAAACTAAACAGTTTTTGCGGGAGCGGTTCTTTCAACATTTACGTGGTGCTTCGGGAAATTCAAATTCAAATCAAATAAGTGCACTTTCGGAACATATTAGAGATACCAACCATAAAATTATTTTTGAAGATGTAGAAATTTTGGAAAAACAATCTAATTACAGGAAACGATCTATTTTGGAAATGTTACATATAAAATCTAGTTCAAATTCTCTAAACAAAATTAACGATTTTGCATACATTGGCAATTCATATGATCTATTTTTATAATTTGATTTTTTGCTTTTACACAATTCATATTTTACTTAAGATGGATAAAATTGTTTTCAATTTATGTTTTTAGTCAAATTTTATTTTGTAAAGTGTTTTCCTGTAGATATCAATTTTTGTTGCTTTGCTAAAATAAAGAATATTGTTACGGTGACACCTAGATTAGAATAGAATAAGTTAATTTCATTAATTGTTCAATTACGTGTATAATTTATACTCAACATTTAGGCGTATTTCTATACTAACATATTTGCTGCGCATTTAGGATTATTCTAGAAACAAATATTTTGGTATATAAAGGCGCGCGTTGACGTGTATTACTGAGTATTATTTTAAACGTGATACAGTGAAGGTTAAATAAAAGGATTATTAAAGTGATTATTAAAGCGATTATTAAAGTGATAATTAAAAAGTGTGTTATAATTATAATAATTAATTGTGAATTTTGTGTTGTATAATAAATTGTGTTGTGTAAATAAATTGTGTGAGTTCAAATTTGAAGCAGTGTATTTATTCACAATCCAGTGATTCGAACCTTGATTGACAAGGCAAAATCGTAACAATTGGTGACAGCGGTGGGATTGTGAATAATAAGGAAAATGATTCTCTACGGATTAAAGCTTGCGCAATTAAAGGAGCAGCTGAAGCGGCGAGGTTTGGCTAGTGAAGGCACAAAAGCTAGTTTGGTGGAGCGACTACGTGAGGCCATGGAGAAGGACGGTTTAAATCCAGATGTGTATGATTTCGAGGAGGACAACATGGATGAGATCAGTGTGGACAAGAAAGAAACGGAAGAACAAACGATGGTCGGAACAACACAAAACCCATCTGGAAGTTTCGATTTATCGCAGTTGATGGCTGCTATGAATCAGATGATGGGACAACAGTTGGAGGGAATAAAACAATCGAACGAGGGAATTAAACAGCAGATGTTACAAATGGAGCAACAAGGGGCGGACATTAAACAATCAAACCAGGAAATGAAACAGCAGATGAAGCAGCAAGGGGCGGACATTAAAAACCAAATAGAAGATGGCCAAAAGAAAATAGACGAGAGGTTTTTGGAATTATCTTCTACACTACACGGTAAAGTGGAAAAACTGCAAACAGAAGTACACGCAGAAATTCAAAATGTTAAAGGGACGGTTCAACAAAAATTTGAATCGGTTGAACAAGATTTTAAACGTCTCGAGAAGGAGCTCAAAGATGTCAAGGCGAATGGAACGACACAACAAGTGATGCAGACGGTTAATGCAGTTAAGATAAAACCACCAACATTTGATGGAACAACATCCTTCAGTATTTTTAAGTTCCAATTCGAAACGGCGATTAAGCAAAATCAGTGGACTGAAGAACAATGTGTTGCAGCGTTAATTGTGGCTCTTAAAGGCGAAGCGGCAGAAACACTACAAATCATTCCTGAGCAGGAACGGAACGTTTACATCGGAATTATGAAGGCGTTAGATCGAAAATACGGAAGTGACCACAAACGAGAAATCTATCGCATGGAATTGAAGGGTCGATACCAAAGAGCAGGAGAATCGCTACAGGAATTTTCATCGGCAATTGAGCGGCTCGCGCATTTAGTACATTCAAATATGTCGGCCGATTACATGGAGCGAATTAAAATGGATGCATTCATTGACGGTATTCGAGATCCTGAGACGCGCAGAGCGGTGATGTTGTCACCTAAGGCAACTTTCACGGAAACCATCGCTTGTGCGTTAACAAACGAAACTGCGCAAACCATCATCAAACCAGCAATGAAAATTCGTCGAGTGGAGATTGATTCCAGAATAGACACCGCACGGGCTACGCCAAGGTTCAGAGATGGAAGTGGCAGGATTAAATGCTGGGTATGTGATAGAATGGGCCACATCTCACAGGACTGTTGGGAGATTAAGAAGAAACGAGCAAGGTCGCCATCTCCTATGAAGCGTAGACCAAACGAAGAGCAGATAGAATCCAGAAAGGAGCGTCAGACGACAGCGGAGTCGTTAAACTAAAAAGTCAGTTTGAAGGGGCAGAAGCTGACTCCCACAACCGATTGCCCCATAACCTCCATCCATGTTTCGAGAATAGCAAGGAGCGGTGATAGCTTAACAATTGAAGCCGATATTGATGGGAAGAAATGCATGATCACGCTGGATACGGGAGCAACTCATACGATTGTTCGTGAGGATATTATCGATGGAATTATGGAACCAGCTAATGGAATGAAGTTACGAACGGCGACTGGAGAAAATTCAGCGATAAAAGGGAAAAAGGTCGTAAAAATAAGGATTGGGCGAAATCACTTTCAACACGAGGTGCTGGTTGCAGATATTGTAGACGAAGTCATATTGGGGATGGACTTTATGAGAACGAATGGCTTCGTGGTGGATGTTGGACGGGGTGTATTAACCTACGATAATATCGAGTTGCCACTTCACGTTAGCGCCGTTATAGGAGAAACGACCAGGCAAATTATAATGGATCATCGGGAGAAGCTGCCACCGAACTCGGAAACAATAGTATGGGCAAGATTGGAGGGAGGTTCTGGGCCACCCAGGTTGTGGGTTGTGGAAGCCAATGAAGCGGAGAGCGAAGCCAGAGAAATTATGATCGGGAAAGTTTTAGTGAAACCAGACAACGATAATAAAGTACCAATTAGGACTCTAAATCTCTCGGATAAGACGAAAACCATCAAGAAAGGGACAATAATCGGAAAATGTGAAGAAATATCGGCGATAGTGAAGTGCGAGCAGAAAAATCCGATTAAGACGGCTAACTCGCAAGTGCAGAAAGAGGTTGTAGAACAACTCATGGAGAAATGGACCGAATATCTTACTAAGGAACAGAAAAATTTGGCAAAACAATTGCTCGAGCGGTACATGCCAATATTCTGCAGTGCACCGGACAATAATGGGAGAACCACAATGGTAAAACATCGAATAGATACAGGAGCAGAAATGCCGATTCGCCAACCACCCAGGAGATTACCATTGGCAAAGCAAGGAGAAGTGGATCGAATGGTAAAAGATATGCAAGCAGCAGGGGTAATCGAAACATCAAGCAGTCCATGGAGTTCACCAGTGGTGTTAGTCGAGAAAAAGGATGGTACCATGAGATTCTGCGTGGATTACCGAAAATTAAATGCTGTGACGAAAAAGGATAGTTACCCATTGCCAAGGATCGATGACACGTTAGACACATTATCGGGTGCTCGAATATTTTCAACATTAGATCTGCAAAGCGGCTATTGGCAAGTGGAAGTCCAGGAGGAAGATCGCGAGAAAACGGCATTCAGTGTGGGTAACGGATTATGGCAATTTAACGTTATGCCATTCGGATTATGTAACGCCCCTGCGACTTTTGAACGGCTAATGGAGCGCGTGCTAAAGGGATTACATTGGAGGACGTGCCTCGTATATTTGGACGACATCATCGTCATGGGCAAGGATTTCGACGAGCATTTAAGGAATTTAGCAGAGGTTTTGGATCGGATACAGGCCGCCGGATTGAAGCTAAGCCCAAAGAAATGCAAACTATTCAGGACCGAAGTAAAATATTTGGGTCATAAGGTAACAACCAATGGAATCCATACCGATGAAGATAAGATCGCAGCGGTGAAGGAATGGCCACGACCTAAAAATTTACATGAATTACGGAGCTTCCTTGGATTGTGCACCTATTATAGACGATTCGTGCCAGGATTCGCCAATATTGCGAAGAGTTTACACGAGTTAACCAGGAAGAACAAGGCATTCGAATGGAAGGATGAACAGGAGGAGGCATTTGTGGAACTAAGACGTCGATTATGCGAGGCACCAATCCTCGCATACCCTATACCCAACGTTAAATTCATTTTGGACACCGATGCAAGTAATGACGGTATAGGAGGAGTATTATCACAGGCAACAAATGGTGAGGAGCGAGTTATTGCATATTACTCCAAGATGTTATCAAAACCGGAACGGAATTATTGTGTAACACGGAAAGAGTTGTTGGCTATAGTGGAATGTGTTAAGCACTTCCATAAGTACCTCTATGGCCAAAAATTTCTTCTACGGACGGATCATGGAGCTTTGCGCTGGTTGTTACAATTCAAAAATCCAGAGGGACAAGTAGCACGTTGGATCGAACGTTTGCAAAGCTACGATTTCCAAATTGAACATCGAAAGGGAACCGCACATGGAAATGCCGACGCATTATCAAGAAGACCATGTCCCGTGGAATGCAAGCATTGTGGGTGTGTGGAGGGTAAGGAAAACATCATTGATATTCGGCTTATGCAAGTGCTACCTGATGAGGAATGGACTGATGAAATGATCAAGAAGGAGCAATTACGGGATGCTGACCTGTCATTCATCATGGAACATAAGGAAAAGGAACACCGGCCCACATGGAGTGAGATAGCTGACAAAACTCCCATTGTGAAAGCTTATTGGGCTCAATGGGATAGCCTCCACATAGAAAATGGATGTTTAAAACGAAAGTGGGAAAGCACGGATGGTAAAGTAAAACAATTGTTGGTAGTGGTGCCAAAAGATCGGATAGCGGAAATCCTCAAGGATTATCATGGAGGAGCAAGTGGAGGTCACCTAGGGATTAATAAAACATTAGCCAAAATTCGCCAACGTTTCTACTGGTCCGGATGTAGACAGTCAGTAGTAGAATGGTGTCGAAGATGTGACCAATGTGCGGCAGTGAAGGGACCAGCACGAAAAAGCCGTGGAATCATGAAACAATATAATGTCGGGGCACCATTTGAGAGAATTGCAATGGATGTGGCGGGGCCATTTCCGACCACCGAGAGCGCAAATAAATATGTGCTAGTAATAATGGATTATTTCAGCAAATGGCCGGAAGTGTACCCCATACCCAATCAGGAAACAACAACAATAGCTGATGCCGTGGTCAACAATTGGATTAGCAGATTTGGTGTACCGATGGAAATTCACACGGATTAAGGAAGGAATTTCGAATCGGTGGTATTTCAGGAGATATGTCAGATGCTTGGAATCAATAAAACAAGAACGACGCCTTTACCCCCACAATCGGACGGTATGGTGGAAAGATTCAATGGTACATTGGAGGAATATCTAGCAAAAGCTGTGGAAAGGAACCAACGCAACTGGGATCGACATATACCAATGTTCCTGATGGCCTACCGATCAGCGGTACATGACACAACAGGAGTGACACCAGCTAAAACCATATTTGGGAACAATCTGCGATTACCAGGAGATTTAAAATTTGGGGCTGTTCCATCAGCAGCTCTATGCGGACAGGATTACGTCGACCGAATGAAAGAGGAACTTAATGAAATACATCAATTTGTACGGGAGAAAATTCGAATATCAAGTGATCGAATGAAAGCTCGATATGACATACGAGCAAATAATCCAGGCTTCGAGGAAGGGCAATTGGTATGGCTTCAGAACCCGCAACGGCACAAGGGATTATCACCGAAGTTGCAACCCACATGGGAAGGACCTTACACTGTCATTAAAAAGTTGAACGACGTGCTTTATCGCATACAGAAAGGACGGAAAGGTAAACCAAAGGTGGTGCATTTAGAGCGTTTGGCGCTCTACAGAGGAGGTGATCTGGATCCTGTTCGGGACGAACAGGCTTAGGTGGGGGGTAGTGTAACGGTGACACCTAGATTAGAATAGAATAAGTTAATTTCATTAATTGTTCAATTACGTGTATAATTTATACTCAACATTTAGGCGTATTTCTATACTAACATATTTGCTGCGCATTTAGGATTATTCTAGAAACAAATATTTTGGTATATAAAGGCGCGCGTTGACGTGTATTACTGAGTATTATTTTAAACGTGATACAGTGAAGGTTAAATAAAAGGATTATTAAAGTGATTATTAAAGCGATTATTAAAGTGATAATTAAAAAGTGTGTTATAATTATAATAATTAATTGTGAATTTTGTGTTGTATAATAAATTGTGTTGTGTAAATAAATTGTGTGAGTTCAAATTTGAAGCAGTGTATTTATTCACAATCCAGTGATTCGAACCTTGATTGACAAGGCAAAATCGTAACAATATATTTTTTCTAGTAGCGAGCGATATCTACAGGAAAATAGCTACGTTTTAGTTAGCCTTGATTTCGATTTTATTTTGTATAGAAAATATTTTTTTGTTAAATTGATTTACATACTTTTGAGAATGGAACCGAAATGGTTCCGAAAGCTTAAGTACTAGTAAATAAAAACAATAAAAGAGCTAAATAACTGTTATTTTAATTTTGTATTTTAAAAAAAATTGTTTTGAGAAAACTTTTCATTCTGTAATATTCCAATTAAACTACCAACTTATTTTTACACTGTAACAACAAATAAAATAAAAACAAAAATACACGAGATTTTTTTACTGCCGCTCTTGCATGCTTTTTTACTTTTTTAGTAAACCAATAGGTATATGTTGAAGGGGATGGGTGTACGTCTTTGCGTATCACAACAAATATCTTGTTTTTTATTTTTGTTCAAATAAAACTTGATTTTTAATTAATACAGTGTAATAAACAAAAATACATTTTAATCAATGAATACTAATGATAAGCCCAAATGCGTGGTTTAGTTGGTTGTACATAATAACTAAAAAAAATCCAATTTACGATAAATGTGGGCTTGTATAAAATTTAAAATGCCGTGACACTAAAGAACAAAAATTAGGATACGGTTTGACTGTCAATTTTTAAATGAACATTGAGAAATTTTTTAAATAAATATTTGATTAAAATAACAATTTTTCCTAAAATATATTTAATAAATTGGTAGCGGTCAACTTATATACAATTTATATTACTGAATATAGACACAAAATACAGTACAGAAAAAAAGGACTTCTTTAGTTTAACGGCGCACACTACATATAGCAGGTTACCCAAATAATATACAAAACACAAAAGAATGTAAATGATATTTTTATTGTAACATACAAAATATCAAATCTACCTTTTAATCTAAAATTCATTACACAAATAAAATGTGTGAAATTAAGTTAGAAAATCTCGTTTCATTATTTTTTTCGGTACTGTATGTCGTCAAACAAAACCAAAACAAATAATACAAATGCGAGAGCCAAGAGAAATTAAAAATCTTATACGCGCACGTGTCATTGCAAAATGGTGTAGTTGCTTTATCAGTAAATTAGTAAATGAAAAGTCCCTCAGTAGGGAAATATTTTTATTACAAATGTTTCTCAAAATATCAATATTTAACGTGATCCTTCAGATAAATTATGTTTGTAGATAATAAAGCAGATTTATTGGGACAAATAAAGATTTTTTTTTGTCCCATGTAGTTTTTTACTTACTCATACGGCACCCGCGTTTTCATTTGAATTTACCTATACCAACTCATATCATTTTTCTATATAGAAAAATGGCCTATTATTGTAGTGGTATTGATACAAACATACAAAACATACATTTATCGTCATACTTTTTTAATACATGCTTTTAGGCTACTGGTGTAAACGTGGTATAAGTCCCATCCATAATGGTTTACTTGAAATATACCCAAGTATAACAAAATTTGACTTTTTCGTCATTTTTCGAAGTAAAAACTTACACTGCATCCCCAATGAAATTCCTTTAACTTTTTCCTTACAGAAAAGTATGAAAAAAATTTTGAGAAAAAAAATTTTTTTTTTTGTTAGGTTGGTGATTTCCTTATGAAAAATGTTATCAAACTTTTAACTTTTTCCTTATGAGACATACAATGAAGTAAACCGCATTTGCAAATTTGGTTGTTGTTGTTGTTTTTCTGCTTGTCACAAATTAAAAAATATTGAATGCATATTTGTATTTTAACAATTAGTGTTGTATTTTGTGTCCTGTGAAAAAATAATAAATAATATATAATATAATAATATAAAATAACAGGTAAACAAAAAATAATTTTGTAAAATGAAGTTAGCTTTACTTTGACTTTTCCCTATTCATTGGGTATGCTCTTCATAAGGAAAAAGTTAAAGGAAAAAGTTTTTTGCATTGGGGATGCGCTGTTATTTAGTTTCGACTTTGACATAGTTTTGCTTTCGACTTAGAATAAGATCCTGTATGAAGTGTCGCGATTATTCGAAACTGAACGAAACTCAAAAAATAGAATTGTATACATGTATGTGTTAGCTGAAGACAAAAAACAATATGGCGGGAACGATCTTGTGCAACGACATATGTAAAAGGCTATAATTGAAAATACATATGAAAAGATGGCATCCAAATGTAAAGCAAAACAAAAAATTTAGGTTTAGAACAATGAATATTTTATTGTATAAAAAAAATATATACATAAGTATATACACATCTAAACTATATTATAATTAATTTTTTATTATTAAACAATGATTTGATATTATTCCTTGATTGAAATATTAAAAGTTTAAATATTTTCTATATAGCTCATATCAAGTTTATTATTTCGCATTTGTTTTCCACTTAATAATTTAAAACTGAACTAGAAATTAATTAATTTATACAAAAAAATTTGAATAGATATAAAAATATATTTTGGTGTAATCTTATTTAAATTAACGCACATCTTTAAATTTTTTTAAGAAAATCACTTTTATAAAATTACCAAACTCATGTCGTGAACATGTAAAATAAATACGATACGTATAGCTCTATTTTGTTTCGTCTTGTTATACTTGGGACAGTATACATATTACAGTATACAATACTAAAGTATTGATTCTTCGACTTTTTTCTAATATTTCGAAGGCAAATACGATAGCTTAATTTTGAGATTCGCCCAAGTATAACAAGACGAAACTAAAAATTGAGCTATCGTATTTGCCTTCGATAAATTAGAAAAAAGTCGAAGAATCAATACTTTAGTATTGGTGCGTATATGTAAACTGTCCCAAGTATAACAAAACGAAACAAAATAGAGCTACGTATCGTATTTATTTTACATGTTCACGACATGAGTTTGGTAATTTTATAAAAGTGATTTTCTTAAAAAAATTTAAAGATGTGCGTTAATTTAAATAAGATTACACCAAAATATATTTTTATATCTATTCAAAATTATTTTATATAAATTAATCAATTTCTAGTTCAGTTTTAAATTATTAAGTGGAAAACAAATGCGAAATAATAAACTTAATATGAGCATATGGAAAATATTTAAACTTCTAATATTTCAATCAAGGAATAATATCATCAAATCATTGTTTAATAATAAAAAATAATAAAAAATTAATTATAATATAATTTAGATGTGTATATATGTATATAATTTTTTTATACAATAAAATATTCATTGTTCTAAACCTAAATTTTTTGTTTTGCTTTACATTTGAACGCCATCTTTTTCCTCTAAAATGTATTTTCAACTATAGCCTTTTACATATGCCGTTGCACAAGATCGTTCCCGCCATATTGTTTTTTGTCTTCAGCTAACACATACATGTATACAATTCTATTTATTGATTTTCGTCCAGTTTCGAATAATCGCGACACTTTTCATACAGGATCTTATTCTAAGTCGAAAGCAAAACTATCAGAGCATACCCAATAGAATTCTTTATGACTTTTTACTTACAGAAAAGTATGAAAAAAAAAACTTGACAAATTTTTTTTTTCTCAAGTTTTTTTTTCATACTTTTCTGTAAGTAACACTGCATCCCCAATGAAATTCCTTTAACTTTTTCCTTACAGAAAAGTATGAAAAAAAAATTGAGAAAAATTTTTTTTTTTTTGTTAGGTTGGTGATTTCCTTATGAAAAATGTTATCAAACACTGCATCCCCAATGAAATTCCTTTAACTTTTTCCTTACAGAAAAGTATGAAAAAAATTTTGAGAAAAAAAAATTTTTTTTTTGTTAGGTTGGTGATTTCCTTATGAAAAATGTTATCAAACTTTTAACTTTTTCCTTATGAGACATACAATGAAGTAAACCGCATTTGAAAAATTGGTTGTTGTTGTTGTTTTTCTGCTTGTCACAAATTAAAAAATATTGAATGCATATTTGTATTTTAACAATTAGTGTTGTATTTTGTGTCCTGTGAAAAAGTAATAAATAATATATAATATAATAATATAAAATAACAGGTAAACAAAAAATAATTTTGTAAAATGAAGTTAGCTTTACTTTGACTTTTCCCTATTCATTGGGTATGCTCTTCATAAGGAAAAAGTTAAAGGAAAAAGTTTTTTGCATTGGGGATGCGCTGTAAAAAGTCATAAGGAATTCTATTGGGTATGCTCTGTATGTCAAAGTCGAAACTAAATATAAGTTTTTACTTCGAAAAATGACGAAAAAGTCGAATTTGGATATACTTGGGATACTTTATAATATATGACCAAACACTTAGCTCTATTTTATTTGTAGTGTATTTATATGTATTATTGAATCAATACACCGTGCACACTCTAAAAATTTCAAAATATTTAATCATTTATAGGTATTGTAAAATTATTCGCGGTTTTCTAAATTTGCAGTTTATTGTATTATTTCTGTATACACCACATACGAGTATGTATGTGGTGTATACCAACAAACAATCGACGTTAAATTCAAAACACGGTTAACTTCATTGTATTTCTCATAAGGGAAAAATTAGAAGTTAGTTCATAAAGAAATCACCAAATTAACAAAAAAATTTTTTTTTTTCAAATTATTTTTTCATACTTTTCTGTAATGAAAAAGTTAAAGGAATTCTTCTATTGGGGATGCGCTGTAATTTTAGAGTAATTTACTTTTAGTTGTTCTTTTAATTTCTGACTTTCTGACAATTTGTATTATATTAGTAGTGTCAGAAAAATTAAAGCACAAACTGTCCAAGCATAAACTATTAAAAAAAGTACAACAAAAATGTACATATCTGTTAAAATACGTGATTGCACTTTGCTGAATATAAATATTACCACGCGAAATGTAAACTTACTTTTTGTATAGCCAGGGTAATAGTGGAACCAGTCAGGAATAAAAACTTGACAATAAAAAAATAAGAATGCGATAAATGGGATTTCAATGCTATTACCCAGTCAAACTTAATTTTCAAATAAGAAACTTAACTGTCACTTAACACACTATAAGCGGGCGGGTAAAAATACCTGTCTCGAGAACTGTTGTTTATTAGCGGGCCGGGTATTTTTACCTTTTTGAATGTACTTACTTTCTAAGCGGGTCAATGTATTTTTACTAATCGGTTTACATACGGAACTGAAAGAGTTAGCTTCTATTTTTTGTTCAGATTCAACAACTTTACTTTTTCAACGTTTGTTTACATAATAAATATAAGGAGCCATAAATGTGTTTCGCCTTCAAGTTGTTTTTATGCAGACCACTCATCATTTAAATGTATATAAATACAAAGCAAACTCGAATCTTTCAAGGATTTTTTTAAATAAATAGTCAGAGTTTAATAGAAAGGGTGTTAAACATACGTTTTTAAAAATAATTCAGTATTTAGTTGGCTTTAGATGGTTGAACATTTCTTTTTTTATTTTTTTTTTTTATTATAATAATAATGGCTTCTGATAGTGATAGTGACGTTTACGTAGTTAATTTATCGCAAATTTCAAGTGATGTCGATATTGCTGAATTTGATAGCGAGTGTGAAAGTGATGAAGACTTCTTTCCCCGTTCGGATGATATCAAGAATTCATTCAGCCAGTAACATAGAAAGTTCGCCCGCTACGCATATCAGTTTGGTCTATTTGGCTACCCGCTCAAAGTGTGTTAATAAAAAAATAGTGCGCGCCATTTCTCGCCCAAAAATAAGAAAAACTTAAAAAATTGTGTCGCAAAATCCGATTTTTATTAAATAAAAAGGCGGAAATTATTTTATTTGTATAATTAATTACTAAATTAATATATAAAGTTATTTGAATAGTTCTACGTACATCTTTCACTCATATAAGATAAAATTATTGAATTTATGAAACTTAACTTAAAAATTAGATTGAATTGTGCGTGTTGTTAAAAATTAAATATTAGTCATGGCTTTTCTATTATTAAATATTTGTGTTAATAAATTAATCAAAATACATAAAAATCTAATCATGTTTTATTCATAAAAACTATAAATTGATATCGCGCTAATTTTGTTATTACTTAAGAATTATAAGTTTTGGATGGTTGGAATAAAATTCTTATTATTTTTTTGTTAATTTCTTATTCCTGACTGGTTGGGCCGTACTTGAGTCACTTTTATTACCAACATTAAAAAAATTAAAATTATTCAAAAATGTCCATGAGATATTTCCGAAAACGCCTATTGTACAGCTCGCGAACGCACTCCCGTGGAGATACATACATGTAGAACGCATTGTGGAACGCATATTATTTATACTGATTACTGGGATTCTCACATTTGATTAAAAACCTGTCAATCGTCATCAGCTCATTAAAAATTGGCTTTGTTTTAAAAAAATATAATTTTTGTATTTGAAATACCAATAATATTCACGTTAAGTTGTATTAAAATTGTGAATTTCATTTTTTGCGTAGACAGTAGTCATGTCACTGTCAAGTATCCTACCAGCACCAACTAATTCCCTGTGGGATCGTGACGATGAGATGAAAATGATGGCGAAAGGTGCTCCCACATTGGGAGCACTAGTCAGTGCAAAAGTTGCTGCACCTCCCTATGGGCAACGTAAAGGATGGATCCCACGCAACGAAGCTGATTATGGTGATGGTGGAGCATTTCCTGAAATTCATGTGGCACAATACCCACTTGGAATGGGGGCCCCGGAAAATTTAAATAAAAAATCCAATGCGCTAGCTGTCCAAGTTGATCAAACAGGGAAAGTAAAATATGATTCTATCGCAAGACAAGGACACGGGAAAGATAAAATCGTTTATTCAAATTTGTCGCAATTGCTACCTGCCGAAGTTCTCTCTGAAGACGCAGAAGAACTTCAGAAACCGGATGAGGAAGCGTTGTGTGATGTTACCGAGCAGACCCGAAAGGCCCTAGAAAAACTAACAAATGCAAAGATTGCAGCTGCAATGCCCGTACGTCACGCGGAAAAATCTGCACCAGCCCAATATATACGATATACGCCTTCCCAACAGGGAGATCAGTTCAACTCTGGAGCAAAACAACGAGTTATTAGAATGGTGGAAGCTCAAGTAGATCCGATGGAACCGCCTAGATTTAGAATAAATAAAAAAATTCCAAGGGGACCACCATCTCCACCTGCACCCGTTTTGCATTCCCCAACACGAAAAGTAACAGTTAAAGAACAAAAAGAATGGAAAGTTCCACCTTGCATATCAAATTGGAAAAATGCAAAAGGATACACAATTCCGCTGGATAAACGTCTTGCGGCCGATGGACGTGGTCTACAACAAGTGCATATTAATGAGAAATTTGCTAAAATGGCAGAAGCGTTGTATATTGCAGATCGTAAAGCACGTGAAGCGGTTGAGGCCCGAGCGCAATTAGAAAAGAAATTGGCGCAGAAGGAAAAAGAAAAGAAAGAAGACATGTTAAGACAAATGGCACAACGTGCCCGAGAGGAGCGTGCTGGATTGCGAATTCCAGAAGCGACTGATATTGCTACGACAAGTGATTCTAGAGAACGAGATGAGCTTCGTGCAGAACGTCATAAAGAGAGAATTCGTGATAGAAATCTTGCTCGTGCTGCACCCGACAAACGATCCAAGTTACAAAGAGAACGTGAACGTGACATCAGTGAGCAAATTGCACTTGGCATGCCAGCCAAAACTAACACAGCTGGAGAGACACAATTTGATCAGCGTTTGTTTAATACTACTAAAGGAATGGATTCCGGGTATGGGGACGATGAGGCTTACAATGTGTACGACAAACCGTGGCGTGATTCTGGTACTCTTGGTACTCATTTATATCGACCTAGTAAACAAATCGATCAAGATGCATATGGCGGCGATTTGGATCGTATAGTCAACACAAGTCGTTTTGTGCCAGATAAAGAATTTAGTGGAACTGATCGGTCAACACAATCAACTCGGCAAGGCCCTGTTCAATTCGAAAAAGAAGAAGATCCATTCGGGCTGGATCAGTTCTTGACAATGGCTAAAAAGGCACCTAAACGTAAAGACGATAGCAACAAATTTCCAATCGATTACAAAGATCAAAAAGATCGTGAAAAGAAACGACGTCGGGACTAATGCAGTTTTCTGGATTTGTTGGCGTGTTAGGTTTTTTGTACAAATCACAAATCTACACTAGGTCTTTTGAATCCGGTATCATTCTTCGTTTTTTTACCTCCGGTAAAAACTCCGGTTTTACTTTTTCCAATTTCATAGGAAAAGGGGAAAAATGAAGAATCAGACCGGACGCAAAAGACCTAATGTGAATTGGTGGAATAAGAAATCTAAAATATATCTAGTTATGTATTGTAATGCAGATACAGTATGCAAAACAAATTTTTAGCTCTATTAAGTATGTAATTTAATAAAACAATGTTTCTATGTAATATATGAAGATGTTAAGAAAATGTCATTGTGTATATATGTATATACACGGCCAAGTCGGAGTCAAATAAAAAATATGCATGATCAATGCACCTAGAGTACCAGGCAGTATTGCTTGATGCGTCATCAAAAATGTGTCTACAGTTTCTTTTCTGAATTTAAAATGGCAGAATGTTCGTAAAAAAATTTAGAGGTTTAAGGAAATGATGAATTCATAAATTAATTCTTACCAACAGCCCGTACTATATATAATATGTTATACGGTCCGTTGTTAAAGATACGTTTGCTGACCTTCCCTCCTACATCCGTGTAGTTTAATGTATGCCAGATCAGATACCTAAGCGGCATGTGGCGCGCAATTAACTCCAGCGAGCTCGTGAGAGTTAGTAAAGCCGTTAGGCACTATTATTCTAAATTACTGCACTAATACCACAGATAATATATATTCTGTGTTAATACCATAAAAAGTAGTTCCGTGGAATGAAAGGAGTTATTTTGAGAATACCGACCAAATAGCACAGTGGTTAATGCTTTGACGTTTTGGATCGAGAGGTACCGAATTCGAATCCCGATAGGGGCAAAGGAAATTAAATTGCGATGAAAATGAATACATCTATGATTGCCCCCTGTCGGAGTGTTGAACTCACGGGTCGACCCATCTTCCACGCCAGTACTATAGCCTGGCATGGAGCTATGCAACGCGCGGATGGTTGTACGAACAAGTAAGGAAGGGAAAGCGAACCGCGAAAGAGTGACAAAAGATTTTTTTTTCTTACGGTTTATACTAGTTATTGTTCTTGCGGTATGCAGATTAATGAGTTTTAATTTAAAAATTTGTTTAAAAAAATTTTTATTATACAATTTGTAAAATTAAAAAATAAAATACAACATTCTTATGTTTTTATGGACGGTCAATAATAAACTAATATCAGATCGATTATATACGTAGCCAATGAACTATGTATACATATCTTTGCAATTCGGACGGAAACGATACTAAACTTAAAAACTATTGTGATCTAATCAACAACTTTACAATTCTAATTGAACAGCATTTTTCTTAAGGCACTTTACAAATTCTTAAAACGGTTCATTAAAAAATTGTATCTGGCCTGTTTTTTTATTGTGTCCGAGATATCCGATAAATCAGAGAGATAATTTATCTGACAAATCTGATATTTTATCTGAAAAGCCTTTTTACCGATTTTTATACACTGTACTGTTAAAAATTAGCGTATTATTAATTTTACAATTAATTTAATAAAAATAATTATAAATTTATTTATTCATTACCATTTTCCAAAATATTTCATTTGTTTTTTCTTTGAACTATCTGAAAAAAAATTCAGAGGGCAAAATGATGGTCAGAGAAAAAAAAATTATCGGATCGATCCGATAAAATAAAAAACGGTAAGAGCTATCTTTTTATCTCTCTGATCTCTCCGATGTAATAAAAAAAACAGGCCATAGTCATCAATTATTTTGAACTCATTAAAATCTAAAACTAACTACTAAATATGGAATTAAAATGATTAACGCAAATGTTTTTGTTATATCAAACCGAGTCACATCACTTGCGCGATGGAAGTCCCAGTCGAAAATTTTAATAAAGTTCTCGGTTTGTAGCCACGGGTGAGTTCCGTCATCAAAATGCATCGGGCATTTGTCACGCTCTCTCTCGTATTCGGTCATATCCAGCGCCACTACAGCACCTTCTGTATAATTATAAGAAGCTACATCTTGATCGATATGACAAAATGCCCCTACCGCTTCTGACATAAGAACTCGATTTAAATCGGCTCGTTGATACACCCAGCAACGGTATTTAGATAGAGGATCCAAATCATCGTATGTAATCATGTACGATTTTAAATTTTCCTTCCAGTAGCCAATACATTTCATTTTGAAATCGGGATCACTATAGATATCGACCGGATGCCCTAAATGATCAACAGTCAGACAATAATCAGCATCGATTAACATCTCTTTTTGATCAGTATCGCAAACTGATAAATCGGATATGTTTTGCTTGCAACGGATGTTAGGACGTGGACTTAATGTTACGCCGCCAAGGATTCGGGTTTTAAAGGGATGCTCTCCTTTTTGAGTAAAGTTGAATTTTCCCGCCACTGGGCACCGTACTGGTACGGGATCTTTAGCTAAGAATAGATCATATCTCCATTTCTCTTTGTTTGGAAATTGCACCCATGAACAAACTGTGCTATAGTCATCAAATATAACAGCTAGTCCTTTACGATAACGAATAATATTATGATGTCGTGGAACGAAATCGAAACAAATGTAATCTTTTTGGCAGCCATCGACAGTTAAACGAGCCATCATTATTCTGGAATCGCGCTGTTCGCGACAAACGTAAATTGTCCTCCTAAAACGGGCTTTATCTGGATAATGAGTTTCTATAATGTGTGTCTCATTAATAAACACATCAGCATCAATATTAGCTGTATTGATCCATTCACCACTAAAATTTTGTGGCAATCGGCAACCTGGTTCAACTACTTCCGCCTTCACTGGTGTGATTCTAAGTCGCTCGGGGGAGCTTTCAGGTGTTTTGAGTGTATTACATTCGGCAGTTATTGACACCCCAATGTACAAGTCATCGTCACGATTCTTCAAGAAACATCTATACTTCTCATCTTTACGACTTTCTTTAGTGTTTGCCACCGCAAAGAAATGATTCTTGCCAACAAACCAATCACCCAAACAACTGTATTCAACAATACCGCTAAATGTTCCTTCCATACCCTCGCATTGTTTATACGTGATGTTAAATTTTTGATTTGTGATTAAGAACTGGGTTCCCGGAGTTTGACAAGATTGAATTTGGGCATCTGAATTGTCGCATTCTCCTGTAAATCGGAAACGATTTTGATAAGCAAACTGCCATACACCTTCCAAAGAGGATCGACAATTAATAGGGATGTAATTTTCATTGAACAGAGTTATTAACTGTTGATCTTGCTTTAACCCCCTACACACTTTTGTGATGGTCGGTTCTTCATTGATATTTAAATTAACACATGGCGCTAAAATTGAGGTTTAATTTAATAGATATATTCCTACAAAATTGATGAATTTTTATCTTACATTCATATTTTTCAAAGATGTTCAAAGTCCTCGGGAAAGTTTTCACACAGTAATAGCAATTATTGAGACCATTTCGAAATACAAAAGTATGATCTGCGCCTATCTTTTCTGAAAGTACACAATTACCACGATCGGACATTTTTACTGCATCAATTATTGTAATGGTTGGTTTTCCAACTTCCCATGAAAACCAGCTGCCGCGTAAAATTTCGGGAATTGTGCATTCTGGTTTTACTATTGAAATAACTGGAAAATAATATAAACACAAATGTATATTTTATTTATTTGTAGTCACCACTATGGGGTGTGGCCCCAAAAATTTATTAAGAAGTTTGTACTTACGACTTGCAAATATCAGCATAAATTCTAAGTGTTTAGAGAACTTCATAATTTATTATAATTATTCTATATGACTAATATAAAAATAAGCAATAATAATGTAATTATTTTAAATACATATTAAAACCACATAATTTATTTTCAAAACAAAGCTGCGCTGCGTTTGTCACTGTCAATAGTAAATTGACGTTATATCATAGCCAAAGCCTCTTTAGTTACACGGCCCACTCAAGTCGTATCATACGACGGATGGAAATCCGGGATTTATCCCAACTCAAGTGTGAAGTTAGTAACTTAATTCATTTTTGTGACCGAGCAAAAGCCCGTAGTTCTATAGGGCCTCGCCACACTTTAATTCTTTCAGCGTCATTCTCTGATTTCAAAAAATCAATCGACAACACATTTGTTGTTGATTGTTTTGTTTGCTTATACATACATATTAAAAATAAAAATAAAAATAATTAATTTAAAACTGTAATATTTAATTAATATATTTTATTTTAAATTATATATTAAATTAAACATAAATTATATTTTAAATTAATCATTTTTATTTCTATTTTTTATTATAAGCAAACAAAACAATCCGAACGATTTGGTACACCCTTTTTTTACTATAGCCTTTCTTTTTTTATACATGTGCGTAAAATTATGTTTTTTGATTTATTCGTATAGCAAAAAATATTTATTATTTGCTGCGAAAATTGCTTCCTTGGTTGAAAAAATATATTTTTTGCACTCGAAGCAAACATTAAACTAAAATTAATCCAAAAACGACAAATAAACAAAATGTCCTTAAAATATTTATTACGTAATAGTGCGAAGAAATCAGTGAGCTAGTTTACATCGCTAAAAAATTTAGTGGACTGACCTAAATAGCGACCCATTTTAGTCCCGTTTACATCACAAAAATTATAGGTCACATTTGGGTTCCATAACGAAATTTATGTACACCATCTATTGAATAATACTAAAAGTATTGCTTATATTCTCATCGCAATTCATAATTTTCTCATAAATAATTCCTGTAACATATTCGAAATTAAATTCTTTCATTTAATTTTTTTAAATTTGACTCATTTAATAACTGTAATACTAAATTTTATGCTGATATGTTTAATTAAAATCAATGCCGCAACTGACATCTATTTCATGATACGAAAACCCTTTAGGTCGGTATCGTTTAGTGAATAAAAAAAAAAATATTGACGAAAGAAAAGAATCAACAATTTCCCAGCCAAAAAATTAGTTTGTGGGTGAAGGTAAAAGAAACGAAGAAAGAATCACGCTGAAAGAATTAAAGTGTGGAACCGAGGATACAGCGAACAGAATTAGGACAATTTTTCAAACAATACGGGTGCGAACCAAAAACTTGTGTCACAACGGTTGGGCTGAATGATATCTTGTTTAACTAAAAATGGCAAGGATCAATCTGTAAAATGAAATAAAAATTACAATACATTCCGAATATTTTGTGTGTTTTTTTTAAGTTTACTTTATCAAGCTTGAATTGGATAACCCTTTAGAATGAATGACACCAGCTGTCAAACGAGTTAAATTCGGAGGGTAAAAGAGAAAGCGAATAAATCAACGGGTCGTATTTAGCATTTGTTCAATCTAAATTAAAAACTACACAAATTCACAATTATTTTTATTCCAATATAGTACGCATTAATTGTTTTTATTTTCGGTAAAAAATTGTACTTATAGTATCCAAAATAAAAAATAATTATGAAAAAATAGCACGTAGAATATGAACGTAGTAATAAGAAAATTGCGATACTGTAATATAACATATTATGATTCTATTATGTTTACAAAAAGAAAAAGTACAACAACAACAACCAAAATTCGTTTCTTACATTTTTTTGATTTATAACTTAAATGAATGATAATTTTATCACAAATCATTTTGCTTTTAACATAATTTACATTTTATTTTCTATAAACACTTACAGATGGTAAGAAATTCCTTTTCGAATTTTTCGAGGCGCATTTTGACAACACTTCACAAGGCACTTCATTGCAATATTTTAATGTTCAAAGTTTTCAATATTTACTCACAAACTACACAAAATAACACGATACACAAACTGTTTTATAATATTTTATTTTTTTAAATTAATAATATCACAATTTTTTAAGAACACAAAATTTAGCGCGTCACTTTTTACAACAACAACAAGTTGTCCGGTTAGCTTTTTCTTTGACATCTGAGACCACCATATGCATTTTTTATATAACCATCCTGTTCCCACATGACTCAAAAGAGATAGTAAATATTATATTGATTTTATTTGGGAAAAAAAAGTTGCTGCTCTAGTTAATGTAACTCTATTTTTGCTTCAATTAAGTCTAACTCACACAAATGAGTGTAGAAAAAACGACAGGTTGTAATATCTTCCGGATTTTAACGGATCTAAGTAAAATCGGAATTATTTTAAAAAAAAACATTATAACTGGGCAAAAAACATTATAAGCTGGGAAAGGGATATATGTAACTACTGTTTTTACACATTAATACCGTGGACAGACACAAAAATTTCCGCGATTTCTTTCAATTGCGATTACAAGTCAAACAAATGAAATATGTAATTAATATAAGCTAATATAATATAAGCTAAATGTATCATAATATATGTCACAGTTGAACAATTTTAAAATTTAATTTACAATCTAACAATTTTTCTGTATACATGCAATGAAAATTACTTATGTTTCCCAGGCCCATACATTGCTACTGATTTTTTCTTATATCTCACATTTATCTTCTTCCTTCAACCCGATTGTAGTAATCTTGTTCTATAAATGCAGTGGGTTCCATTTGAAACGCGATATTTTAAAACGCGAATTATCAAAACGCGATATTTTAAAATGCGATATTTCAAAACGTGATACGGTACAAAACGCGATTTAGTTCAAAACGCGATATGGTACAAAACGGGAATTTTGGATCGGGTTATATCAGTCGGGTGAAGGAGAAATTTAATTTCAGTTTATAAGAATTTAAAAATCGATAACAGCGAGAGTATATAGGATCGGTATAAATCGAGTCGCTACGCTCCCGTCGCTTCGCAATGCACATTCTGTACCATAACGCGTTTTGAAATATCGCGTTTTAAAATATCGCGTTTTGTACCATATCGCGTTTTGAAATATCGCGTTGTGTACCATATCGCGTTTTGTACCATATCGCGTTTTGTACCATATCGCGTTTTGAAATATCGCATTTTGAAATATTGCGTTTTGTACCATATCTCGTTTTGAAATATCTCGTTTCGAAATATCGCGTGTTGAAATATCGCGTTTTGAGCGGATCCGAAACGCAGTAATCCTGTTTGCCAAAATCGTGTGCTGACAGACTGAAAAAAATAACTACGTAATCTCGAATTCGCGATTAGCTAATTTGTGTCTGCCTAGGGTATAATCGTCGTTTAAACTTACCAATTTAAACCATGGAAAAATCCATGGATTTTTTTACCCACGGATTTTTCGAAAAACTTTCCTTGTTCAAACTTACGGGCCTAAGTGTCTTTTTATTCTGGATATGGATTCTGTTGCCTTTTCAAATTCAATTCAAGTTGAATTTTGTATACGTATACTGTGTATAATATAGAATTTAATATTGTGTGCTGTCATTTTGTATCATTGAGTAAGTTTACATCGACATATTTGGTCCAGGACTATACACTATATCTGACCTAAACACATGATGTAAACGCTAGTTACCCAAATTAGGTTGGGTAACTTTTTTGTGTGGACTGACCTAAATTAGGTCGATCAAAAATGTGATGTAAACGATACCGACCTAAAGGGTTTTCGTATCATGAAATAGATGTCAGTAGCGACATTGATGTAAACTAAACATATCAGTATTAAATTTAGTATTACAGTTATTAAATGAGTCAAATTTAAAAAATTTAAATGAAAGAATTTAATTTCGAAAATGTTACAGGAATTATTTATGAGAAAATTATGAATTGCGATGAGAATATAAGCAATACTTTTAATATTATTCAATAGATGGTGTACATAAATCTCGTTATGTAACCCAAATGTGACCTATAATTTTTGTGATGTAAACGGGACTAAAATGGGTCGCTATTTAGGCAGTCCGCTAAATTTTTTAGCGATGTAAACTAGCTCATTGTGTGTGTGTCAAATCCACATGAAATTTCGTCAAAATGTTGACCCGATTTTATAAATGATACTATCGGTAGAGAAACAATACATTTCCTGTGCTCGCGAGCAAAGGAAAAAATAACACATAATAAGAAAATAGAATCGATTTCAATTTTTTTTGTGAATTTTTACAAAAAAAAACTTAAATAATATTAATTTTCATATTTCATGATTCATATTTTTTTTTATTATCGTGTCTCTTGATCGCATGATGTATTGTTTTGTTATTTGTTTGTTTAGTAGAAATATGGAAATGATAGAAGACGAACAAATACATAAAAAAATATTTTTTATTTTTGAATGAAATTACTTTTTCATGTATATACTAGGAATTAGATTAAACTATATAGGAATAGCGACACACTTTATTAATTTAAATAATATTGTGAAATTTAATAAATTCACAAATTATGTACCTAACATTATTTTGTGTTCTTAAATTACGTCAAAAACAGAATCCATCAGTGGACATCCGGTCAGTGGACAATCTATAAAAACAGTTTGTTGGTTTGAAGGGGAAGGAACGAGGAAAGAATCACGACGAAAGAATCAAAGAAAAAAATTAAAAATTTACCGGACAAGTGGTGCAGTGGGTAAAGCATTCTGAAAACATGAAAGCCGCATGAAAACATTCTGTCGTGACATGACAATAGCTGCCAACATAGTAAGCTTAAAAAAATTGAAAATAATTTATCTCGTCCATGACAATTAATACCAAAAAAAAAGTTGGTATTAATTGTCATGGACGAGATAAATTATTTTCAATTTTTTAAGCTTATTGTTGGCAGCTATTGTCATGTCACGACAGAATGTTTTCATGCGGCCACCTTAAAGCTTCGGCACTTGGACCGGGAGGTACTGGGTTCAAATCCCATCAGAGGCTGGATGCAAAGCTAATTTTCGTCATCAATTACGATCGGTAATGTTAATAAACACAACTTAGACCCTCTGTTGGAGTGCAGAATACAGCGCCAACCCACCGTCCATGTCAGTTTACAGGTTGACATAGAGCTTGCAATGTGCAGGTGGTATACTGTAATTGTGTGAATGGGTGGTCTGTGCGTGAATGAAAGGGGGGTATTAATTGACCTTCAAAGGACATTAAATCCACTGGACAATTAATACTTCCTTTTATAAAAAAAAAACAATGTAACTCTCGTGAACGTACTGCCGTAATTGTTGACAGCGCTTAAACCGGAACCAGTCAGGAATAAAAACTTAAAAGTATAAGAATGCGAAAGTGACATTTCAATGTATTACCCAGCCAAACTTAATTTTAATGTAAGAAACCGAATTTCCCCTTCGTTAAATTTTAGCTGTCACTTAATAAAAAAATAGTGCGCACTATTTCTCGCCCGAGAATAAGAAAAACTTAAAAATACGATTTGTTGTTGTTTTATACACAGCAAAAAAAGATATTTTTGATGCGGGTTTCTACCCATATTTATTCATTTTTTTGTTTACTATTTTATTTATTAAATAAAATTATTTTAATATTTTTTCATATTATTTGATTAGTTTTAATAATGTATGATAAAGTAAAAATGGTGTTTAGTGAATTTTGTTAAAAATTAATTTGTTAATGGTATGATATTATAGTCGTAATGTAAACGCTATTTTACTACTATATTTTAATTTTGGTTAGTTTATATCCTTTTTTCATTGTGATGTAAAAGCATATATTATAAAGTATATTTGTATTCTATATTCTGTGGTAAAAGCATCTCGTGTATGTGTACATTTTCAAATATGAAATTTATATATAAAAATATATAACAGGGCACAAATATGAAATTTCTCAAAGACATTTCACAATAAAAAAACAGCTGTTTGTAAATGAACAGCTGTCACTTAAAATTATTATTTTTGGCTGGTTCGGATGTCAAAAAAAAGAAAAACAATTGGTTTCGTAAAAATTCGTATATTTTTTTATTAAGTTCTTATTCCTGACTGGTTGAGGCTTTAGCCTGTTTCGGTTGAATTATAAAAACCCATAATAGTTAATACAAGAATAGTTAAGAATTTTCGACAAATTATCAAATAATTGAAATAACAATTTTTATCATAAAGGTATACATACTTAAATTAAAAAAAATATTACAAAATGTATAATACACAATTATTTACATGTTGGACCTAATTATTTATGTGATCACTTTAATTTCTTCTTGAGGGTCCTCTGTTTTTATACTGTTTATGGATTCAGCGTCATCACTTGATGTGACTTCGTCAGATGTGATTTCCTCAATACGATTAGATTCTTTGGCCTCAATCGCAGCAACTACGGGAGCTTTCGGTTTTAATTTCTTCTTTCTGGAGTTAAGATTCACAGTTATTAGAATTGGTTCTCGGGGTTTATGTCCAATTCCACCCATATTTTGTTCTGGTTCCTGAGATCTACGTTCACTGATAAGCAAAAGTCGAATGTTACTTATAATCGAACCGGCAATCGCGATCAGAAAATCCTTTAAGATAAACAAAAATATTGCAACACAAATTATGTTGTAAGGAAATGCTGTTTCAGTTATCATTGTTGACACAAAATGTTGCATCTTTTGAATAAATTTCAATAAATGTTTGTACACTAAGTAATCAATAAAATGATCCCAAACATCACAATATTCCTTACTAAAGTACTGTTTACTTCCCATTAAATGTTGCTTGCACTCATCCATCGGCGTTTTTCCAAAACGCTGGGCAATATATTCAAAAACACTTGCGTGTTTCTGAATTTTACATGGGTTCTCACTTTTATTTTGTAATTGCAATAGCTTTTCAATTTCTTTTTCCTGACAGCATCTCATATAATCAAAAATATAACTTGATAGGAATATTACTCCTATAAATGTGATTATGATATTACGTTTAAACACCCGAGACAATATCCAGACACTTAATAAAAATGCTATTATTAAAACAAAAAATTGTAGATCTTCAAACGGAATTTTATCGCTCATGAACAGTTTAAACTTATCGTACCATGAGAACAAATCTTCTATTGTATTTGTGAGCAAGCTATTACTATTCCTTTCCAGGATTTCAAATATTTTTGCATCAATCGCGTGTACGTTACTGATTATCCTTTTAAATTGGTCAATATCGTCATTCGACATTTCGATAATTATATGCCGCTTCAGTGTCCCCGAGTTGGCATCATATTTCAAACGATCTTTACTCACCAAATAGTTTACTAGTTTGAGATAGTATATTTCCAGTACATCGTATTTTAATCGGTTGCCACAGTATTTTTCATTAACTATTTCGAAATCACCTGACGATTGGGTCGTAATCTGATCGCCTAAATTTTGCTCCTTTTGAACTTTTCCCCATGCATGTGGGTGCTCCCACTTTGGATTTATATCACAAGAGACGTGTAAAATGCATGAATAACCCATAAAAAACATAATTATAACTAGAAGATAATTTTATTAAAAACGCTTATTCCAATTAAAATAACCTTTAGAATTTATTACCTCTTTGCATTTTTTATGATCAAATTATTGATGAAACAAGAATAAATATTAAATAAGTAGTTGAATTTGAATATACAAACAAAAATCTATTTTCAAATTTGTTTTGATTTTTGACATGCGTCACTCTACCCTTCAAACCTTGTTGAAATCATTCCCCACGCCCAAGCACCCACGTACAAATAATGCTTATATCATATAGGGCCATTACACCCCTCCAGGCCAGGCGTAACATTAACGTACGGTTTACGAAGACTAAGCTCTACTAAAGTATTCGCAAACGTTACGCAAAAACGGTACGGATGTGGTACGTAAAGTATATTTTTGTCACATAAGAAGTGAAACAAATTAGCGAAGACTTTTCTATGTGTTAGTGTCTATAAACTGTTCATAATGTGTACGACAAAAACGTAACATTTATGAGCCGTATTTGCGTATCTTTGGCGAGTCACTTGCGCGTGACTTTTACGCTCGGTTTAATTCGTCGAAACTACTTTATTGTCAAATAAAAAACCAATAATATTTTCATCTTGTATTTATTTAAATAAAATCTATCTTAATTAATAAAATATAATAATAAAATTAATTTCAAAAGGACTTTTAATTATGCCGCATAAAGTAATTATACTTAATTTTAATTCACAAATATTTTATCACATATTAAAAAACTCGCATATAATCCAAATGACTATTCATACCTGAAACACAAAAAAGCTAATTACAAATTTAAAGCATGAAGCTACACATTTTTTCTTACCTAATCGGAATGCTCTTACTGGGGCATCACAAATGAACGCCCTTATTTTAAGGCAAAAGTTCGACCAACAATATATTATGATCAATCACGAATAAATTTATTGCACCCAAAAACTTAAACTACGACTCTTTAAAATATAAAATATACAAAGAAAGCAAAATATACTGTAATATGTGATAATAAAAATTAAGTATAGGTGTAGTAGTGTGGTATCAAAATTAACGTGCGTAAACTGTTCGTAAACCGCACATTTTTAGTGTATACATTTTTGCGCCTGGAGGGACGGTCAGTAATAATGTCATTACTTGCTGAGAATGACAAATGATCATGCATCATGTCAAGTGAGTCAAATTCGGAGGGTAAAAGAGAAAGCATATAAATCAACGGGCCGTATTTAGAATTTGTTCGATCAAAATTAAAAACTGCACATATTTAAAAATATCTTTATTCCAAAATAGTACACATTAATTGTTTTTATTTTCGGTAAAAATTGTACTTATAATATTTCAAAATAAAAAGTAGTTATGAACAGAATAGCACGTAGAATATGAACGTAGTAATAAAAAAAATGCGATACTGTAATATAACATATGATTCTATTATGTTTACAAAAAGAAAAAGTCCAACAACAACAACAACAACCAAAATTCGTTTCTTAGATTTTTCTGATTTATAAGTTAAATTAAGGATAATTTTATCACAAATCACTTTGCTTTTAACATAATTTACATTTTATTTTTTATAAACGCTTATAGATGGTAAACAATTCTTTTTTGAATCCGCATTTTGGCAACATTTCACAAGACATTTCATTTCAATGTTCAAAGTTTTCAAAGTTTATTAACAAACGATGCACTAGTACACGATCCACTAACTGTTTTATAATATTTTATTTATTTTAATTAATAATATCACGATTTTTTAAGAACTCAAAATTTAGCGCGTCACTTTTTACAACAACAAAAACTTATTCGGTTAGCTTTTTATTTGACATATGAGACCGCCATATGCATTTTTTATATAATCATCCTGCTCTGACGTGTCTCAAATTAAATAGCAAATTTTATATGGGAAAAAACTTAGTTTTAACTCTACAGTATTTTACCTCTATTTGATCATGTAATGTGCGTTATTAAAGAATGATGTTTAGTAATGATATAAATCGGATTTGCTGATTTCGAGACATCACTAATTGTTTTTGACGTCAATACTGTCATTATTAATGGTAGAGTAGGGTTTTCGTCATTACTATAATTGTACATTATTACATAGTTTTCTTTAGTTCTACTCTATTTAAATATGTATATAAAATTGTTTTTCGGGATTGTTGATGGCAGAAGGAAGGATTTGTCGTCGGCTGGAGGAATTTTTTAACGAGTATGCATTATTATATCAAAATGTTGATACATTAATGATTATGTTAAAATTATAGTTTTTTCATCACAAATAAGTGAAAACATAATGTAGTCTTTATTTAGGTACAGTAAACCCCCGATTTAACGGACACAAAAATATTATTATAACATAAATAATAATTTGTAAAATATTAATATACATATATTCTATCAACATTTTGATATCCCTTTTCCTGCCTGGTCACACAAATGTGAAGGGTATGTCAAAATTATCACGTCAAAAATTTAAGTTGTTACACATTTGTGTATTCCTTTCAAACTTATTTTCGTCCGAAAAAACACACTATAACTATACAGAAAATTGTGTTGGTTGTACTTTAAATCAGTCGAGATTTTTTATCAAAAACGCCATTACATACTATGATTTTTTATTCACACATTTGTGTGGTTTGGACTTAAATTAAGCCATTTCTTTTGATTGAAAAAGGGATATAGATGTTATGTATACTCGTTAAAAAATTTTTTTAGCCGATGAGAATTATTTTTTGCCGTCTGCAACGCTTGAAATGAAACATTGAATTTATAGTATTGAAAAATTCGGTTGTCATCAAACTGCAGTCGCCAAACTACAAAAATGTTTAAAATACTTTGAACTAATGATCAAAGTATAATCACAATGCCTTAGCGAATTTTAATGATTCGCTACGAAATTCCCAACCCCTTCGTAACCTCGAATTTTATTGTATTTAACGCATACACGCGATTTCTATATGAAATAAAATGACATGTAATGAAATAACACAAACAAAATAATTCTAGATCAAATATGGCGTTGCGCGTCAGTCTCAAACAAGAAAAAAATGATTATACTTGTATTTGTGTGTATTATTTTGTAACGCCGTTATAATAAATACGTTTGTATTTTATATTAGGTGTGCAACTAAGTTCCCGCTGTTTTTCGAAAGATGGCTCTAGCAGTAAGTGCTAGTCGATTGTGACCTATCCAAAACGTTATGAATCAACAAACCGCTTTGACACATTAGTGATTTTGCTTTTGCGTCATATACTTTTGATTGTGTGAAAATGTCTGATTTTGTGCCAAATAATCGTCATTTGCGGAAATTGTTGCTTTTCTTCTTTCATTCGAAGTAAACGGCGGCTGAAGCGCATCGAAAACTCATAAAAGTTTACGGAGAAGCTGCTCTAAGTGAAACAACGTGCCGTGATTGGTTCCGTCCCTTCAAAGACGGCGATTTCAATGTTGACGACCGTTCGCGTGCAGGAAGGCCAAAAATCTTCGAAGATGCTGAATTGGAGGCATTGCTCGATCAGGATCCATGCCAAACGGAAGAAGAGCTTGCTTCAGCATTAGAAGTTACCCGTCAAGCCATTTCCAAGCGATTGCATGCGTTGGGAATGCATCAAAAGCAAGGAACTTGGGTTCCTTATGATTTGAAGCCAAGAGACGTTGAGCGTCGTTTTTTTGCCTGTGAACAACTGCTCCAGCGGCAAAAAAGGAAGGGTTTTCTTCATCGCATCGTTACAGGTGATGATTCATTACAGCAACCCAAAGAGAAGAAAATCATGGGGACAGCCCGGTCGTGCTTCTACGTCGTCAGCTCGGCCGAATATTCATGCTGCGAAGGTTATGCTGTGTATTTGGTGGGACCAGTGCCGTGTTATTTATTACGAGCTGTTGAAACCGAACGAAACCATCACTGGGGAACAGTATCGAACTCAATTGATGCGATTGAGCTGAGCATTGCGTGAAAAGCGGCCACAATACAAGCAGAGGCACGAACAAGTAATTCTACAGCATGACAACGCTCGGCCTCACATTGTCAAACCCGTTAAAACGTACTTGGAAACGCTCAAATGGGAAATCCTACCCCACCCGCCATATTCCCTAGATATTGCGCCGTCCGATTATTACTTGTTCCGTTCGATGGCACATGGTCTGGCTGATCAGCAGTTCCGTTCATATGAAGACATCTCAAAATGGCTTGATTCGTGGATAGCCTCAAAAGACGAACACTTCTACCGTCAAGGTATTCGAGCTCTGCCAGAAAGATAGGAAAAAGTTGTCGCTAGCGATGGGCAATACTTTGAATGATTCATTTGTAACCATTTTTTACAATAAAGATGCATTTTCATAAAAAAACAGCGAGAACTTACTTGCGCACCTAATATGCACACACATATGATAATTGGGTAACGAACTGGCGTGCGTAAATTGTACTCTTTTGGGTACGAACCCAAAATTGTTTGCTGGGGTGGAACATAACGTCGTTTATAGTGCGTTCTGACATCGTGAGTTAGTTCGGAAAATACTTCGGAAACACACAAATTTAATACATTTGTTTAATACATTTGTGTAACAACAACAAAGTTAAAACAATTTCAACTTGAGTTCGGAACTAGTAAGCGTGGTATAAAGCAAATTATATAGTTTGATTGGTTTTGAGTTCGTTAGCGAGTATAGAACTATTTATTTCCAATGTAATGTACGCGACTTTAATGCTTTGATCATAACATCGATAAATAGCATGGTATTGAAGTAAGAAATTTTTCAAACTCAAGTACGAAAAAAGTAGGCGGGGTTGTTATATTTTGAAGCGATTTCATTGGTATAGGACATATCAATATCATGGTAATTTTTCCCGATGTTATGAACAAAGCTTAAATGCCAGTTTCTCTTTCAAAGCAGCGATGTTTTCATCAGACCTTGCGTTTCGGTGATGTACGGGTGAGTGTTGGTTGATTATTTATCGAATCGGTTGACTCGAATTTGGCCACCAAACGTCAAATAGCCGACTCGGCAGGACACTTGTGGTGAGGATAAAAATCTAGTAATGCGCGGAACGTTTCTTGAACGGAGCACTGATTTATAAAATAAAATTTGATGGTATGGACAAATTTCGACCATATTTTATCCTTGATTTTGTATGGTAACATATATGTTCGTAAAAACTAGCTTCGCATAATTAAATTTTTTAACGAAAATTATAAAACTAAAAATAAAAATTATGTTTAAACATTTATGAATAATAAACGCCGTACTCACAAATTGATAAACTAAAATATTTCAATTTTAATAAAGTGGGGGGGGGGCTAATTTATTACAACACAGCTTAAACAAATCACTTGGTTTTATTGAAATCAGAAGAACCACAATTGTTTGTTAAAAAATTTCAAAATAATGAACTCATAAAACAAGAAAAATTCGTCCTTTGCGAATACATAATTGCAATCCATCCAAGTGGTAACACGGGTCGACTTGGAATGCCGCTGATAGGCTTGTTTTGGATTTGCAATATTGAACGAGCGTCGATAAATTTTAGTTGAATCTGGCAGCACAAATATTTTTTTTCTCATTCTATTTTTCGTCTAATCGTTACGGTACTTTCATTTTCATTTTCTGAGTTGGTATTTGTGCATTTTGACAGATAGTTTTTTTTGTTTCTTATATCATATTTTCTTAACCCTTCTCTACTAATAATAAAATTAATAATAGTGAATAAATTATAAAAACTAAAAAATTTAAATGAAAAGTCAATACAAAATTATTACACACATCGTGTTTGTGTGTATTAACAAAATTTAAATGTCTTCTTTGAATCATTTGTTGTAAATATTGCATTCAGTTGTTGGTGACATTTCGTGCTTTAAAGTCGTGGAAATGTTAGGTGCAGTAAAGTTTTTTTTATTTAGTTCAAAAAATAGATTTATTTTTTGATTTTAATTGTAGTAAAAAATATTAAATTTACAAAAAACTACCTAGTACTTAATTGTAAGAAGTGAAAATTTTTAGTATTGAATTGGTTTTACTTTGCGGTGAAAAACATTTTTGTGAAAATTTGTTGAAAAGTTAATATTTTGTATAATATTGGAAAAGTGAAAATTAAAACAGTTTTTATTTTTAATACCTAAGTACAGTTTTGTGTATTTTGTAATTTTTCTTAGATTCGGTAGGTACATACATCTGAATTAGCTAGATATGTGTTTTTTAATTAAATTTTGCATTTTATCGTCTTGGAACAAAAAAATGAAAACTTAAACAATAATTTATTATAAAAACTTTCTCCTCGATTGATATTAAATTTTAAATAAAATTCATTTAAGTATGTGTTAATCAACTAACCATTTATTATAAGAATTAAGAAGTGGTACAAAGATTTTTGGCTCAATAAATTATAAGTATCTAACTAACTATCCATGGGTTAAATTCTATCTTTAGGGCGTAAGATGGTGTAACTTCTAGAAAAGTTACATCTTATCAATTACAATCTGAGGGCCTACTATTGCTTTCGAACGTTTTCGATCATTTTCGTCTATCGTGCAAATATATGCTATCGTATTTCGTTATCGTTAGTCTCGGTACTACTGCTTTCGATTATCAAAATAATTTTACTACCAAAATTATTTAAGTGGTCAGAGTAATATTTTCACAAGGGGCTCTCACAACAAAGTACGAGCAATGTAAAATTGCAGAAACTCTGATCATACTGGAAGAATATGTTCGGAATGGATTTAAACGTCATATTTTCGTTAACGTTCACAGTATGCGAAAGTCGTAGTACAAAAAATTTGGTAGCGCGTAACCAACGAAAGGCCCTCTGTCTGGAAAACAAAGTGTAGAAATCTTTAGAAATGCAGATGTAAGTTGGTTGTTTCTTTTAAGAATACCAACTAAACACTAACTTTAGACATAGTACTTATATAAATAAGTTTTATCTGCGTGCCAAGGCTGAAGGGGTGGAATGGATTTATTACTTACATATAACTGTAACTCCTAACCCCAAGCGAAACACGTGAAAGATTATTGTCCAATCGACTGGGAACCATGGAGGAACTTTGTATTTGAGTTATTTATGCAATTGAATAAATAAAAATACATCTAGAGAAATCTGGCCCAACAATAATTTTTGTATGAAAATTATTCTCAAACCGCTAGTGGACGTGACTGATCTGTGATGTCCCCAAAAGTTATTTAGTAAGTAAATTATATAGGTGGGTTATGTAACACTTATGCTGTATATCATGTCACCGATTTATTTTTGATACTTCGACTATCGAAATTGTTGGATAGTTCATACGTCATTCATTAGACGGCAAGAAACAAACTGTAATCGTAAAATAAAATGTAATAAAGCTAACTACGTGCAAACTGAATTATGCCAGCATAAATTAGTTCGTGTTCAGTACATGATTTACACGCATCCTTACCATATATTATAAAGTGTATTCTTTGTCCTTACTACAAAGTATCGTAGAATGTGTAGACACATTTCGCATTGCTTTATAAAAGACTGATAGTTTTTCGATAATTTGGCGATGTTTAAAACTTGCAATAACGATTTAAACTCAATGAGCCTCAGTAATAGACAATTTAGCATCAAAGGAAGTTTCATACGATTTTGTATTGATTTTGAGCCTGTTCAGACTAGGGATTGGTCATCTAGTGTTTCCTAATCTAGGTTACTTTCGAATTGAGATTCAATTATTTTGCGTTCAGGAGCGTGATTTTGTAACATCACAATTTTCGATAATTTATCGAAGTTTATGTCTCGCTTCTCTAGAATAAAATGGAATACTATTTCATATTTTATATAATTTTCAAGCCTGCTAGATCAAAAATTGTAATATATCTACTCGCTTTCTATCACAAAATAGTTTGTTTACGATACTTCAACGAAATTAGAGAAAAAGATAATTGTCACATTTATTCTAGCCCTGTTGTGTTTTACTAACACAATTGTGCGGTAGGGCAAAAGTACCATGTCAAAAATTTATTTTGGTATGTGTTTTCAACCAACTTACACATTTGTGAATTCCTTTTTAACTTATTTTCGTCCGAAAAAAAATACTATAACTATACACACAATTGTGTTGGTTGTACGTACTTCAAATGAAGCGAAATTTTTTTATCAAAAACGCCATTACTTACTATGATTTTGTACTCACACATTTGTGTGGTTTGGACTTAAGTTGAGCGAATTTTATTTCTTGGTTGAAAAAGGGCTAGTAGGTTGTGATAACAACAGAAAAGAAATAATTTATAAACGAAACAGACGCTAATTTCAGTTTAGGAAAAAAAAGACATAAATTTCGATAAAGTATCGAAAATGTGATGTTACAATTACAAAATCTCGCCCCAGAATTACGATTGCAAATCTAGATTAAAATTTTTACCGCACCTTGCGATCATACCGCAAAGCTATTAAAATATTTGTTTGGTTGATGTGATTTGTTTGGTTGATGGGATTAAGTATAAACAAAGTTTACCGACCAAATGTCACAGGTTAAAGCTTTGGCGTTTGGATCGGGAGGTACCGGGTTCGAATCCTGATAAGGCAGGATGCAAAGTGAAATTTCATCAACAATCTGTGATAAATGTAACATATCTAAGACCCCCTGTCGGTGTGCAAAATTCATGGGCCGACCCATCTTCCAAATCAGTATAGGCTGGCATGGAGCTTGCAATGTGCAGATGTATAGCCGTACGTCCTCGAGTTGGCGGGAGACGTAAAGACGTAAAAAGCATAACCGCGGAAGAGCTGGGTGAGCCCCAAAATAGATCGCATAGTTAATAAAAAAAAAAAAAAAAAGTATAAACAAAACCATTTAGTCACATTGATTGTACGAAACAATATACCACCATTTACATTAATATATTTTTTCCTTTAATTATTTATTATTAGTTGTTTCACTCATCAGTTGCTAAACGGGAGGCGCTATAATTACTTAATCTGGTTTTTTGTGATTCTTTTTTTAAACCTGCAATCTGTTCTGGAGCCGAAGCATTCCCAACTCTTTCGCAGTTCTCTTTTCAGGTCCTACCTTACGCAGTAGCGCCAAATCCGCAGTTGCCAAATAGCAGGCGTACGATTATAGGTCCGATTTACGTATAACCATGTGCACATCGCTTATCTCCTTGCCAAACTATAGTACTAACACGGAATATAGAACAGTCATTGTGTTTTGTACTCTCGTCAGGGGAAGGGGGGGGGGGGGGGGGGGGGTTGTGTTACATTTTCATCACTAATCGTAATCAAGTAATGACAAATCCCTTTTGCATCCTTCCAAAATCGGGATTTGAATCCGGTAGTTTCCGATCCAAACGCCAAAGCTTTAACCACTGTGTTGATTCAGGGATTTGGTTGGTCAGGTCAGTTAATCTAGTTTTTCTACCAAATTTCTAAATTTTTGAACGGTTAGTTAGGCTAAGCTTCTAAACAAAATGAATTAGTGTAATCTAACTTAATTGTCTATAACAAAATATATTGAAGATTGGAGCTTGCATATTTATTTCAACTAAAACTAATCCGTGGCTTTTCAATGAACTTAGCTTTACTGATTTTGCGGCCGTGCCACGAAATCGTAGAACTCTCGAATCCTAGAATACATGTGAATTACTGGTTTAAGTAACAATGTTCCGATCTATGATTCTGTTTAAACTCCGTTTTAAAAGGAGTTTACTAGAATTGTTTCATAGAGCATAAAAAACAATTAAATACCTCTAAAAATATGCTGCGATTGATAGGAGTTTGTTTTTCTTTAACTAAGTATTTAAATATTTTTGATTATTAAATCCCCTTTTGATTGTTAATTGTAATTAATGAAATTATCGCATCTAACCACTAGTATCCCTTTGAATAAAAACCTTAAAAGATCAATTCTTAAAACTTAATACAATTTGAGTCTAACCAACTCACTATTATTTTCTTTTGAGCCCTATTGAGCTCGAGAAATATTGAATTTCTCGCTTCGTCAATGACTAAAGTTATCACTTTAGCTTTCAAAAATCCTAGCCCCCTCTTATTATCAGGCAAATTACGCGGAACAAACCTCTTTAGTATTTGATACTACCTCGTAACATCGTATTTCAGTTTAGTTTTGCTCGCATTGGAATCCATCAAATCAGCCGCCGCATCAACAAGGGATTCAAAGACGCGGCAAATTTTTAACAGGCCACAATATGAAAGATGAAAGAGTTAAATTACTGACGCCCTCTTGGACGAATGAAGTAACACTACTTTTGATTTGGAATAAGCGGTAGTCCCCTTGCTTATTGTTGTGTGTAGCTCTCTTTGATAGTCCAATATTTTCTACAATCACTAAGGCACACGTTTAGGTATTTTCAAAAGCACCGTTGTAGTATAGACACATTACTGGTCTCATAACTATAGTTTCGAGTTAACCATGGTTTCGTTGTAATGTGTCATCCCTAACAATGGTTTGCAACTCGGTTTAAACATAGTTTCGGAATGAGATATTTTTACTCATCCCGAGGCATTTTTGTGCTCCCAACGCCAAATACATCAAAAATGGAGATTCCGGACACTAATAGTTTACCAGGCAAATCTAGTTTCCTTTGAGTTTTCTATTTGTCATTGAGATATTTGGTTCGCGAGAACAATTTTTTTCTGTTCTGTCAACATAAAAGTCATTTATGATAATTTAAAAGTCAATTAAATGTTAATCTTGGCTTTTTTGTAAACGTCTACTCCAATACTATTTAAAACCAAACGAGAAGACAAAAGAAATTGTAGTGTGTCTTGAGTTATCATCTCGCAAACCATAGTTTTATAATCCTAGTTACGAAACCAGATATGTGTCTATGGTATTACAGTGATTAGATCTATGCCCAAGAGGCTTACTATGTATTCCGAAACGAGAGTTGTTTTATACGAATTCATAAATTTCTTATTATTGGGGTCGATTCCAGGATCTTAAATGTTATGTTATTTTTGTTTTTTCAATACAAATTCCAATAAAAAGCGGGAAAATAAAATAACATAACAGCAATTTTATGCCACGAGAATCGGACCACCGTTAGCTCGTTTTTCCTATAACGGATTAGCAACCTCGTGTCCCATTATACCAATATTAGTTTTGCTTTTTATAATAATAACACAATAAAGAAAATGGCTTTTAACAATAAACCTAGAGTTGATCGCCTTTCCAAGTTTGGTGTTTATAGGATTAATTGCAATGATTGTAGTTTATCCTATATTGGTCAGACTGGGCGCAATTTTTTAAAGTTAGCGCTAAATAACATTTAACTGGTTGCAATCAATCAACTTTCCATAGTCATTTAACTTAAGAAAATCATACAGCTAGCTTGAATAATTTAGACATATTACAGATACAACCCAAAGGCAGTCGTTTAGATACTTAGAATCTTATGAAATTTGAAAATCAATGTTTCTTAACCATAATATCCTTAACGAACAGAGAAATCCGGTTCTCACCAATTACGGATCCCGCCCTTTTCTATTCTTACGTTCGTAATAATTTGACTAATACGTCGGGTAATTAAATGCACTTCAATAAACCTTAAAATTTGTTACTCAGCCGATGACTAATCGACTACCTGGGCGATCCATAGCTTAATTTTTATTGCTTATTTGTTGCCCCTCCTTCTTTTATTTATTTTTTGCTTTGTTCTTTTATATATAACAAACAATTTTACTTTTACAAATCAGTAGATACTCCTGATGATGACCTAACAAGTTGAAATTGATCGAGGGATTTTTTAAACTTTTTGAAAATATTCAAAAAATCTAATTTTGCGAAATAAAAAACAAGTGTTTTATAAAATGTGTTTATTAAGTGTAAGTGTGTTTCGCCAAGAAAAAATAGTTTGCTCCATTATTCATATTTTCAGCACTAATTTATAGAGCTTTTGATTCTATTTTGTAGCTTTAAAGCAAATTTAAAGCTTATAGACGACTAAACAATAGTGCATATTAAATTATAGAGCACTAAAATAGCAACGGCTGCTCTCCTTCAGCTTATTTAAAGCAAAGAGCTTTTTATTAGTCATCTTAAAAGACATAGACATTGTATTTACAGCAATTTTGTGCTTATGAAATAATCAAAAACAAATTTGAAGAGCTTCTGGTTATCAATTAATTTAATATAAAGTCAATACACGACTTTGTAATCTTAATAAAGTTTACTGCTTAAGTTCGCATTAACTGGCAAAGTATTATTCTATTTTTAACCTGATTCCTGATTGCTGCCATTAAAAAACAATTAAGACGGAGAAGTTACGAAAATATTTTTCCCAATTCTCTATTCTGGAAAGCCAGAATAGTGCGACGGGAATGTGTGTACATGTTAAATTTTAATTGCACCATTGTAATTGAATACTGAAATAAATAAATAAAAATAGCTTACCATTCGCCTAAATATGATAGCACAATGCTGCTACTTAAAAACAAAACTATTTTTGCTCTAATAAAATATTATATGATTTAGCACTGCAGAGCTATCAGCTCTAGATACGAATTGAAGAAACGTGATATAGAGCTCCGTTAGTTTAAAACGAAAGGCAAAATCAGTAAAATGCTGTAATTCCATAAAACATGGTTTTGATTTTGCGTATTAATTTTTATTTTTCTTATAGTTTTCTCATAGTAGGTTAGGTTAGGTTAGATTAGAGTGGCTGCCATCGCACACTTAGGCCAATAATGGCCCATTGTGATACCACAGGATTCAATCTCCCCTTACTCCCGCTGAAACCAACCAGAGCGTAAATGTAGCGTAAAATATCTCGCATCCCACAGTCCGCGAGTTCAGAAAGGCTGTCCATGTCGTACACACCCAAGTGCTTACGTCTTTTATATGATAGTGCCGGACACGAGCATTGGAAGTGAACTAACGTCTCTTCCTCCTCTTCGTTCATACAACTTCTACAAAAGTCATTCGTCTCTAGACCCAGCTTTCTCGCATGTTCCCCAAAAAGACAGTGTCCTGTCAGTATCCCTACGACCAATCCTAAATCTCGTTTTCCCAGGGATACTAGTGCCTTGGAGCGCCGCAGGTCCAGTTTTGGCCAAACTTGTTTTGCTACCCTGCCCGTGAGAGTGTTGGTCCACCTCTCATCTGTCAAGGCGATTGCCTTTTTACTGAGCGCCAATTTGAGCGCGGCTATAGCCCTCCCCAGACCTGCCCTTTCCGATTGCATCTGGAGAGTCGTACCGTACCTAGCTAGTTCGTCTGCCCTGCAGTTTCCCGTGACGTCCGAGTGCCCAGGGACCCAGATTATCTGGATACTGAAATACTCGCTCATCTCATTAAGAGATGATCGGCAATCCAGCGCCACCCGTGACTTCAGAGAAACCGCCTCTAGTGACCTGAGTGCCGCTTGACTGCCCACATAAATCGCGATATCCCTAACGGATACCACGTTATGCTTCAACCATATCACGACTTCCTCTATCGCCACCACTTCAACCTGGTACACGCTGCGGTAGTCAGGGAGACGAACAGAAATATTAACATTGAGCTTTTCACAGAAGACTCCGGCTCCTACTGTGCCGTCTAGCTTAGAGCCGTCCGTGAAAAATTTCAGTGCCTCGTTTTCCAGTATTGATCCGTTCCTCCAGGATTCCCTAGAAGGACAGATGATCCGGAAACCTATATCGAAGCATAACGTTGGCTTAATATAATCTAGATTCACCAGTTCTTCCCTTAGTGATCTAACTATCGTCGAGTGTCGCGCCTGAAGACACTTCCACTGAGAGACAGCCGAGAGCCTTGTAGCCACATTGGCTGCCATCTGCTTACCAAAAAGTTCGATTGGAATAAGGTGGAGCATAACCTCTAAAGCGCGTGTAGGTGTTGTCCTAAGCGCCCGCTTATAAGCATACAGGCCGTTCTTTGCACCTTCTCCAACATCCTTATGTAAGTTACCTTTTCCAGAGCTGGCCACCACACGCCCACCCCGTAAATCAGCACAGGCCTTACCACTGCGATATAGAGCCAGTGTACCAGCTCTGGTTTCAAACCCCATTTCTTCCCTATGGCGTTTCTTCACGAGTAAATGGCTACATTAGCTTATTCACCCTTTCTACAATGTTAGGCTTCCAGCTGAGCTTACTGTCCAAGATTATGCCCCAAAATCTCGCTCTGTCAGCAAAAGCCAGTCTAGTGCCGTTCACGGTAGGAGGGCTAACTACCGGAATTTTATATTTCTTAGTAAATAGTACCAGCTCTGTCTTGGACGGGTTGATCCCTAATCCGCATTTGCCGGCCCATTTCGTAACGATCAGGAGTGCATTCTGCATAACATCCCTAATCGTATCCAGATACTTCCCTGAGACAGCTATCGCTACATCATCTGCATACGCTACAATCCCCATCCCCTCTTTCTCCAGTTCCAACAGCAATTCATTTACCACTGCACTCCAAAGAAAGGGGGACATTACTCCTCCCTGTGGAGTTCCTCTAACCACCCGTCTTCTAATGGTGGACTCTCCCAGTTCCGAGGTAATATTCCTGCTTACCAGCATCTGATTTATCAACCTACTTATAGGATAATCCACCTTCAAAAATGACAATACTTCCATGATCGCCTCCGTTTTTACATTATTAAAAGTACCCTCAATGTCGAGAAATGCTACCATACAATACTCTTGCGAGTAAATTGACTTCTCAATCATGCGTACTAGATCGTGCAGAGCTGTGTCCACCGACTTTCCCTTACAGTACGCATGCTGCGACATTGCCCAATTCCTTGGCTCAACTTTTGTTCGAAGAAGTACGTTTATCAATCTTTCCAAGGTTTTCAATAGAAAGGATGATAGAGTTATAGGCCTCAGGTCCTTTGGATAAGCCTGTGAGCTTTTCCCCGATTTCGGGATAAAAACCACTCTGACCTCCGTCCATTTCCTGGGAATATAGACCAGTTGCAGAAATCCCCTGAAGATAACCTCCAGCCAGGGGAGGATAACTGCAGAGTTCCTTTGGATCTCTGCTGGTATAATCTGATCCGGGCCCGCCGATTTATAAGGCTTAAAACCGTTCAGCGCCCACAGGATTCGTTTCCTGTCCACGATGCCATCCACATCTGTTAAAGGTGTTCCTCGATGAGCTCCCCCTAGTGGAAAAAATCAAATATTTATACCAAAAAATTATACTGAGGAATACCAAAATCAATTTATTTTTGTATAAATGATTAATTTAAATACAAAATATACTTTAAATTGGTTAAAGTTTAATACATTTCTAGACCAAAATACTACTTAAATTATACATCTCAAAAATTATACCAATATAAGTATGAATTTTGTATATACAAATATTTAAATTAAGTCAAAATTAAACATAAATATACATAAAATATGATTTTAAATATTATACACATATAAGTGTTAATTTTAACCTAAAATTAACTTTTAAATTCAAATTTTAAACTAAATTAAGTATATTTAGGATAAATATTTAATACGGTAGTTTTATAGTTTAATAATGTTTAAATATTTTATACAAATTTAAGTATGATTTTGGTATATCCAAATATTTAAAGTTAGCCAAAATTAAACATGAATATACATAAAATATTTTAACCTAAAACTAGCACTTGAATTCCAAGTTTAAACTAAATTAAGTATATTTGAGATAAATACGTATATACGACGGTTTAAAATTTTAATTATGGTTAAATATTTTATACAAATTTAAATATTAGTTTTGTATATACAAATATTTAAATTTAGTCAAAACTAAAAATAAATTTAAAAAATTATTTTAAGTAAATTATTGGAATCAAAAATTGTGTATTACACATTTTAGAAAAATAATTTTTTTTAATCAACACTTTTCATCCCGTACGAGAGATGAATTTCCCGCAAAAAGGAAAATTTCCCACGAACTGGCAACACTGATGCGAATCAATACTATCGTGCTGAAAAAATGTATTTAGTTGTAATCGTATTTCGCGGTCTTTTTATGTTGGTGTGCTGGTGTAGTTTGCAGCAAATGAAATAAACCAAATTAAGTATATTTCAAGTATAATTGTGTATTTAAATATATTGATTTATATTGTTGAATTAAACTCTACATAGTTATTGCTTTGGTGGTGCAGTGGTTAAGGTGTACACCGCTAAGTGTTATTATCGCAAAAGTCACCGGTTCGAGTCCAGTCGGAGGTCAAAATTTATGTAATTATTATTCTAATTAGGCAACGATGTTATCGGGTCCACTATTCACTACGAAAATTGACTGAAAATACTAGAATTAACAATGGCGTGAATTGATCAATGGAGAGGAACTGATGACGTGGCATGTCCGCAAATACAAACAACCACATGGAAAAATGATATAAAATTATAATACGCATACATCGGCAGTCACAATGAAAGGAAATATTTTCAATATCTTCAATCTATCTCAAGTATAATTTTTGTTTAAATTTAAAAATTATACTAAAATTATATTGCCATAACCTACTAAAATTATACAAAAATTATTATTAAATTTCTATGAAATCGTAAGTTTATTTTTAGTATAAAAAATTTCAATTTTTCCACTAGGGCCAGGCTCCATCGAGTCATCAATGCTTCCCGGAAAATGGGTCTCAATGAGAAGCTCCAATGATTCCGCACTTGAAGCTGTCCATAACCCGTCCGGCCTAATTAAGTAACTAGGACTGGTTGGGTTAGTAGATAGAATATTCCTAAGGCGAGAAGTCTCAGATACCTCCTCCATTATACAACAGAAAAGTCTCCAAGACCCCCTTTGTGCCCTCCTCAACTCTTTTTTGTATTTTCTCAGGTCTTCCTTATAGGAATCCCAATTCCGATTTTACCTGGTGTTCTTAGCCTTATTAAAGGCAGTCCTACACGTTCTCCGATAGGTTCCCAACTCCGTGGTCCACCATGTAGGTTTCTGCCTGTCCCTAGGTTTTATCAGGGGACACGCAGCATTAAATTACAGATTACATGCCTTTGTGACAATATCAACCATGCCATCTAATTCCTCTACTATCGCCGGAAGTCCAGGAACCTCCAGCGGCAATAGTTCCTTCAACACCTCCCCATATTTGTTCCAGTTTGTCCTTCTGGGATTCCTGAAGGCTCTCCGGGCAACAGGTTTGATGTTGAGGTTATATGTAATATATCGGTGATCAGAGAATGAATGCTTCTTCGCCTTCTCCACCTACTGATCATATCAAAAATTGTTTCTGACGCACAGGTCACATCTAGAACCTCCTGTCGATTTTTAACAATGAATGTTGGTTCACACCCAATATTGCAAACTACAAGGTTAGTATTCAATAAGTAATCAAAAAATAACTCACCCCTTTCGTTAATGTCTGTGCTTCCCCAGATTGTGTGATGCGCGTTTGCATCACATCCAAGTATCACACCTACCTTTTTCTGACCTGCTTCCTGGATCAGTTCCCCCAGGTTATCCGGTGGAACCTCCTTCTTTCGATCCATATAGGCTGAGGCTAGCCATAGTTTTTCACAGCCTACTTCAGCACTCACTGCTGTAACGTCCCCGCTACTAAATTGTGGAAGAAGAAAAATATTCAAATTATTTTTCGCTAAGATACACGATCTGATCTTTTCAGAGTTGCTTGAGTATAATAATTTATACCCTTTCATTCTGAGGCCACAGATCCTGTTATTGTTAATCCAAGGTTCTTGGATTAACACCAAGTCCTCATCTGACTTAGTCAGTCTGAGCACGAGAGCTGCCGAGGCAGCCTTCGTGTGATGTAGGTTTATTTGTACAATGCTAACCATTGTAATCTACCTTACTCACCACTTCATGCACTCCCTGCACCAGGATAGTGTCATCTGGCTCGTTGGTTTGGTCGCCAACCCCCTCTCGTCGTGTGTTTTACGGGTTGCCCCCATCGGACTTCAGAGATAGGAGGCTGCCTCCCATCACCAACTTCTCTTCGTCCGAAATATCGGAACGGCTACCCTGGTCGTCCTCAGCCCGCTTGACCGTTTCCTGCCGGGTCCGTTCGCCGTCGCCCCCAGGCTGGTCTTCTGCGCTCTTATCGACCTCGTCTTTCCTATAAACTTTAAGAGTGATCGACCCGAAACCGAAGTTGATCACTCCCTTAGATCTAGCAAGGGAAGCCAAGGATTCCTTATTGATCAGCATGATTGCCAATCTAAAGCCTGCCTTGGCCTCCTCCTGCTTCACAATCCTCCATCCTTCCGTTGGAAGATCGGGATTACTGGCCCGGATAATCTCAATGATCTCCTCTGGCTTATCCGGCTCAGTTGGTAACCAGACGCGTGCCTTCGGCCTGCTCGGGATTTCCCCTCTGCTGACTGCTTCAAGCCTCGCGCCTGGCCACACCTCGCCTACCTCGGCCACTGCCTTTTTATAGAGATCGACCGATCTCTGGTCCGAGCACGCAGTTAGCTTAACGCGCCCTTTTTGCCATCCCGCATCTCTGCAGGACGGGGGGGATCCCGGATTTTCTCTCAGGATTCTCAAGAAAATGGAGATGTGCATTATACACTACCTTCCACTTCTCCGACGTGATGCTCCCATCTTCCTGACCTTTGTCAATGACGGCTAGCAATAGCAGGTGCTCCTTCAGGATTTTACTGAATAATTTCAGTTTCCGCTCCTTAGGAGCACCCGACGTCATGTCTGCTTGCACTTTGGCCCGCTTACTGTCTTCTGCTTCAAGCTCCTCCTGGGACCCATGTCTTTTAGACACAGGGACCCTCTCCGAGCTATCGCAGCCGACAGTTTTCTTAGCCCATGTTACAGATTCCTTCTGTGCAACTGTAAGCTGCCCTTCAGGGGTCGCAGCCAGTTTCCCCAGAATTCTAAACGCCGACCGTCTCTCTCTGTACCGTCGTTTTGCTGGGGGATCTCTCTCGGTCCCCCGATCTTCTGTTTGCCGGTTCCGCTTCCACCTGGCTTCGATGCCATGGTGAAACTTACCCCTGCTTCAGATGAGGGAGCCCCACCTTTCTGGTTAGAGTTAGTCTCCTCTATAGTACTTTCCGGTTTTTGGTGGGTACCGGTCCCCTTGTTTTTATTATATTTTACAAAATCTTCCATATATTCCCACGAGTATCGGAGAAATACGGTCCACCTGCGCAGAGATCCGTATACGCAAGTAAGGCTAAATACAACTGGAGGTCGCCAGGTATCCAGAGGGCTCCGTTCACGACTAATTGAACTCCTCTTGTGTTTATCGAACTAGGCAAATTTATAAACAATTATAATTTAATATTAATAATTAATATTTAATTTTTTAATTCAGCTGATTCCAATAAAATTAATCAATTTGCTAATTATCGAATTTTTTAAATAAAACACCGTCGTTTAAATAAACAAAAAAATCGCAAATAAATGACCTAAAAATCCATCTCTGTGACACATTTTTTTTCGCCATGTTTGCGTGAGATCTGTCAACATTTCAGTAACATGTTTTTTGATTTACTTTGATTTATAGTAGCACCGTAAGAATGAAAAAAACAAACATTGTGCCACCAAAAATGTGATTAATATGTTGTTCACAGCTTTACTTCTGGTTGCGGTATTTTATGAAAGCTTTACATTAAACTTCATAATGAATTAAAAAATACACTCGTAACTCAATTAAAAATATTCAAAAAATAGATAAACGAAAATAAATATGTAGGAATGAAAAAATGAGGTTATGTTACAAGTTATGGAGATGCAGTGCCTTGAGAAGAGTCTCTTTCCATCTAAAACCAGTTTATACGTCTTTAATAGGTGAAGTAATATTGCCGAACTGTTTTGCCCTTCTATTTTTGGGGGAAAACATTGATGATTATTTCAAGACCAGACTTCGTTAAACACCTTGGTGTGTGACACTAGAATTGAAAATTGGCTCAAAATTTGGCCTTTAAAAGAAAAAGAAAATGTAAATTATTCAATGGATTTAGTGTCGTTTTTCTAAATTTTTATTGAATTACTACTTCCTTATTTACTATTCCGCTCATCACCTCATTCATCTACTCACCGAACTTCATTATATCACCTGTACGCGTTAGCGTACGTAAAGCCCCATGTCAACCTGTATGTACACTGTAACATGAAAGATGTGCCAACGCTTAGTTCTGCACTCCAGAATAGAGGTCTTAGTTGTTTTTAATAATGTCACCGATCGTAATCGATAAAGAAAATTCGATTTTCGTCCTGTCCCTGGTGGGATTCAAAACCAGTACCTCCGAGTCCAAGTGCCGAAACTTTATCCATTGCACCTTTTGTCCGATACAGCTTTGACCACTGCACCACACAGTAAATTCAAAAAGCCACTACTTTATTTTGGCTATATGTAGAAGAGGTTTAGATTCGGAGGTTACAATTTCATAATGCTGTGGTTTGTTAGTTTTTGGTTTAATGGAACTTAACAGTGGACCACATCCTTCCTACTTTTGCCGCAGTTGTTTATTCTAGGGATGATATACACCGCTATTATTTGACAGCTGCGTGAACTACACTGGGTTTTTTGCAGGGACAAATTTTTTTTTGTTTGTTTTAAATATATCAGAATTGAAACAGTGAAAAAAACTAATTATTAACAGAATTTAACTTCGATAACTTTTTCTCAATGGTTTACCCGATATTTAACGAAGTCTACGTCTCTTTCTCCTAGAATTAGTTTGACTTTTGCTTCGTTTATCAATTATTTCTTCTCTATTGCTATCACAACGTATTATAATATACATATTTGAACAATACCTATTTCACCAATAATCTATGCGTATCCATACATAGTTCCATTCTGTTTCCAAAATATTACATGTCAAGAGATAACTAAAACTATTAGTGGTCTGAAGTCGTACGCTGGAATTGACGGTATAGACCGTACTATCACGTTAGACGCGATGAAGAATGAAATATTCTCATCAAAATTTACGAATTTAATCAATAAAAGTTTATATGAAGCTAAAGTCCCGAGATCATGGAAAATATCAACGGTTATTCCAATTCCGAAAACTTCTAAGCCAACAACACCAGAAGAACTAAGCCCGATAAATATGCTACCAACCTACGAAGCTGTATTAGAACGAGTAGGTAAAAACCAAATTATAAACCACATATTTATACTGTTCATATTGGAGGTTGAACCTAGGTTCAACCTGGGTTGAACCTTCAACATAAACACCAAAAGTTAACTTGGAGTTAACTCGACTCAATCCAAAAAATTTCTTAGGTCGAGTTAACCTCTGGTTAATATAAACGCCCAGAGTCGAGTCGAAAACAACAACAAAAAATAATCAGTAAAGTAAAAAATAAAAATGGCGATTTTTCATATTTTTCTTGTACGAGGGTATCTGTGTCTTAATTCGGCAGTATATTTTTGCGATTTTTATTTTTTGAAAGTTCGATAGAAAAAGTTTGATTGATTTTTTGAAAGAAAAAAATTTGAATGATTTTGACATTTATAATCTGGTTTCGACTCAACCTCAAGATAACTCTCCAATATAAACGCTAGAAGTTAACTTCAAGGATAACCTTAAGATAACTACAAGTTGACTCGACCTGGACTCAACCTCCAATATAAACAGTATAATTAATAACAATAATATACTAGTCGTCCAACAATCTGGATTTTGAGAACACCATTCATGTGAAGCTGCGTTAAACTTAATGTTGGATAATTGGAAATCTGAAATGACAATAAAGTAGTAGTAGCAGTGTTCCTAGATTTTAAACGAGCTTTTGAAACAATCATATAAAAGTTGATAACTGTAAGGCAGCATAGAAAGGCAACATATAAAAGTTGATAACTGTATCTCTAAGCCAATACCCAATAATCTCGGAGTACCTCAGGGATCTGCTTTATGGCCATTGCTTTTCATCCTGTACATCAATATGATATAGTGGAAGTTATAAAAAATTGTAAAGTGAATATGCTTGCTGATGACATCTTTATTACGATTGCAACACCAGCCCTTAGTGAAGCTGTTCAGAAAATAAATGAGGAAACCTGAGAAAATGGCGATGTTATGGAACATAACACTTAACATTTCTAAAACAAAGTACATGGTGATGTCAATAAAAACAATCCTAGAATTAATCAACATATATTAGTATAGATATTGAAGTCATTGAACGTGTGAAACAATATAAATATCTTGGTGTTATTATAGATGAAAAGTTAAATATTAATGATCATTTGAATTATATTGCTAAAAAAATGAATAAAAAGTTAGGCCTATTTAATAGAATTAAGGATAAAATGCCACATGAGAAAAATTATATTTTACGAATCAATTGTTGCACCACATATTGATTATTGTTCGTCAGTGTTATTCATAATGAATCAACAACAAATATATCGTCTCCAAAAAATTCAGAACAGATTCGTGCGAGGTATTTTAGGGGCAGATATTAGGACACATATAAATGAAATGCTTGAAGTACTAGGATGGAAGTCTATTCGCCAAAGAATACACTACAACGTTTTGAAGTTGATGTTTCGCCTTGAAAACGGAGTATCAAAATATTTGGAGCTAATGTTATGCTCTAATAGAGAAGTTCATAACTATAATACCAGGAACACGCATTTTCGATTATCAATGTATAGTAAATCTTTTTCGCAGCGATCATTAGTGTATAATGGAGACAAATTATATAATTCTCTGAGCAATTTCTATTCTTTGAAAGAATTACGAGAGTTACAATACAATCAGTTTTTGGAACTATTGAGTGTATTTATTATAGAAAGAATTAGTATTTAGCTAGTATTAAGTATAATAATTATGTATGTTCTATTTAATTAATTCAAGATAATAATAAGATTAAAAAAATGTCATAATTATTATTATTTAATTAAATAATAAATTATCTGGGCGCGTATTCTTGAAATCGGTGGAAATTTCCGAATATGGAATATAATTTGCTTTAAAATTCTTTATATTATTCGAATTTTTCGCCGGCTACTTAAGTTTTTTTAAATTTGTTTGCAAGTTTTCTATTATTTATTCCCTTACAAAGGGAACAAATCCGCATCGATTTACCCAGTCGGAAATTTCCACCGATTTCTTTTTAGTACACTATTCTGGCTTTCTCTGGGAATAGAGAATTGGGAAAAATATTTTGATAGCATTTTTGTCAAAATTATATTTTTCTGGCCTACTGAAAGAATAAGTTTAGTGTAAAAATTTTCAAAACAAAGTTAATTTGGAAACTTTTGTTCCACACAATTTTTATAGAGAAAAATATTTTCCCATTTAACTTTGTTTCGACAATATTAACACCAAACCTCAGTAGGCCAGGAAAATACAATTCAGAGAAAAATGCTATGAAAATATTTTTCCCAATTCCCTATTCCAAGGAAAGCCAGAATAGAAACTGGTGATAGAAACGCAGTAGAAACATCACAATTTTGCAATCTATGAGGCTGGTAAATGATATACAAATTGAAACAGAGACAAATTTTATTCTACAGAAACGAGAAATAAACTTCGATAAATTATCGAAAAATGTTGATATAAGAGCAGCTCAGCCCTGAATGCATTCGTCTCGGAATATGTTCAAATGGAAGGCTTTACTATTTAATGATCTCTATATTAGTTTTTTGATGTTTTCTGCCAAAATTAGTTTAATTTCCTCTTTTTACTACTTTTAAATTTATTAATATCTGAATATTCGAATTATCTGGATTTTTTAATTTTAAGTACATACATACTCGTTTTTTTTTCTATTTTAATGTATTTTGTCGAATAATTAGAAACTCTGTCTACATGATATTTACAATGTAGCAATATTGTAAATAATTCAATGTATTTTGATAAAGTGTGTAACCGAGGCGCTTGCCTGGCATGACTAATTTTAGTGTGTATCTTATTTTGTTTGAAAGTACTCAATTTCTATATTTTTATATGCGGTAGTTTATAAAAATTAAGCCTGATAAGACTGATTATTTTCCAAATTTTAGTTTGATATGCGGCTTGCGGTTTTGTATTTGTTTAAATATGTACATATTTATTTTAGTAGGTTATTTGCAATTACATTTGTACACGAAATTCTGTGATTATGTGTATTTTAGAATGCATTGAGACAAGACTTCTGGTCTCCATTCATAGTTTTAATTTCTAAGAAAATAATATGATATAGCACAATTATTGCGAGGTTGGATTGTCGAATTATTTGATCGTCTGATTCTCTTTTAGTTTGAATCCTAATTTTGCATTCAGTGGTGTAAGCAAACAAGGTTTAACATCTGATTATGATCGGTTACTGTTTTGTTACGAGTTTTGTGATCCTTTCATTCATTTTGAGGGAATAGCGTAGGGGTTAGTTCCTAATCTGCACTCTGATACAAATTTAATTATTCTTCCAAAATATTTATCGGAGATTAATCAACTTATATTTATTGAATGGTAACTGAATATGATTTATTAAGATTTAAGCTTCTATCTCTCATCTACAACCCTTTAATGGGGATGTGCTCTTAAACCTAAAAATACTTTTTGTATTTTAGTAATTTGTTTTAGAAAAATCAGTTTTTCCAAAATAACACGCTTATATTTGTTTAGCTTTAATTTAATTCGTCCTGATATGCTTTAAAAATTTCTTGAATGCCCTATATATCTCAGGATGTAAAAAATGGACACTTTCGCATACGGGGTTTAGACAAAGCCATTAAGTCGTAACGGATTAGCATCCCAAACTGGCACCCTGTGTATTACGTGATTTAAATATAATTTAACCATCTGCATACAATATACTCGCATATATAGTTTTAGTAACAGTATTTACAAGTTACGCTAATTGAGTGAATTGTCTTAAACGTATATTCATGTGTCTCACACTTATTGTACGAAGATCTATATGTATAAGATTTGTTTCATGTGAGACTTTTTATTTTTATATTTTTAAAAAATGAAAGTTAATTTTTTATTCAATATAAATACAAAAAACGTCATAATATTTGCGGTAGTTTAATACTTTTTCTAGGTTAGTGTGCTAAAAAGTGAATGACTGTTTTCATTTTCATAAATTTTGGAAATATTTTCAAATAATTTGTTTTAAGCACAATTATTGATTTTTCAGATTGCTAGAGTAATTTTAACGGTAACTTTTTCTTAAATTTGCCGATCTCGCGAAATTTGCATAATCTAGAAAAGAAATTACCATAGAGGCTGTGATTATGCAGACAACATTCAATTTCATTGGATGACATTGGTTTAAAAATAAGATAAAGAAACATTTGAAATACATATCATAAAAACGAAAAAGCAACTTGTGATGGTCATCGTCGTTACGATCTTTAGTTTGTTTAAGACAAGTGACGACACCTTTTATTAGTTAGTTTTTACTCTGAACAAACTACACGTTAAAAACTTTTTATACTACAACAAATCCGGGCTTTGTTTAATACACTATGCGTTTATCTACTTATTAGTCGAATTAAATATGTTAAGTTGAATTTTATAGTTCTGCGTCAAAATACACTGTACAAAATGTTCACACTTTGCATGAAGTTAACTGACTGTTATAACAATTACACACTTCGCCTAAATCCTATTATTTCTATTTGATTGAGGGTGATCATTTGTTAGTGTTTGTTGGATTAGCGTTAGAATTTATTGGCAATTAGTTTGTTCTTTATTGACGAAATAAAAATAGGTGTTAAGTTAGCATAGCTTAAAATTATTTTTATCTTTTTTTTAATTTTGAAACTCAAATTTCCTAAATAATTGGTAGAGGAAAACCGCATATGGAAGCATTATTAATGAACAACAATAAAAAAGAATACTTAAAAAATAATATTTAACGAAATAAGAGTAAACAACTGTTCCGGTAAACCAGTCGTGATCTCCTTGATCTTAGCCGCACTATTTTTACTTGCCTTTGTTTGGCAAGACGCATTATCATATTTATATAATTATATCTCCAAAAATATAATATATTTAATTTCACAACCTTCACAAAAGAAAAATGGCCTTAGATTAGACTTTTTGTCTTTATTTTGAGTTGAGTCTTAATTGTGAGACTTTTCGTATTCTGCGCGTAGTCTGTGACCAATAAGACCACCAAATTTCTGTGTCTTACGTATAACTTTATTAAGACCAATGCCAACTAAGACTGAAGGCGAAATGCAAACTCAAAACAAAGTCAAAAAGTCTTACCTGCAAAAGTGCCTGACAGCGATTTTTTCGACTAAATTGCCGGCTAAACTAAATTAATAACTGATTCATATCATTCTTTCAAAAGTCGCACTAGTATTTTTAAACATGCTGTGCCTCCGATTGTAAACTAAATTGTAAACTAAACTAAATTATGACTTTTCTTATGTCATATTGTTTTCTACAACATCGATTTGTTTGTTTTTAAAATCAATAAAATAGAAAAAAAACAAATATGAATATGGAAATCGCATTATTCATGAATGTGATTATAACGGAATTTAAGAATGAGATATTTCCTTTTAGACATTTTTTACTCGTATGCACACGATAAAAAAATAATAAAAACAAAAAATGAAAATGACAACTAAATAGTCAATCAACCTCAGCAAGAGTCTAAATGATAAAACCTGGTGGCTAATAGCATAACTACTCATTAATTTAGTTTAGTCGGCAATTTAGCCGAAAAAATCGCTCCTAGGCACACAGTCTAAACTAAAAAAAGACAAAAAGTCTCACCTAAGACCATTTTTCAGCTTCAGAGTCGGGGCGCTATAATATACTTACTTTACGATAGCTTAGAAATAGTGCGGCTATAATCATAACAGGTTAACCGGAACAGTTTGTTGACTTTATTTCGTTTAATATTAAATAAAAAATATTATATTTACGATAAACATAACTAACAGACGATTACTAGCAAATTCAATTCTCAAAATTAAAAGGAAAACATGAAAATGATTTTATATTGGCTAACTTAACATTTTTTTTATTTGGTCAGTTATGAACAAATTTAAACACTAAAGACTAGAACGCAGCTGGAGTGAAATGAAATTTTCGCCGGTCTCCAAAATGAACAGAGTATACAGATTTTGTTCGAAAACTGAGACTTGAGAGTTGGGAGTTTGTCTGCCGTTTCACTAGCCTACTAGATGCACAAAATTAATAATATTTTTGGTTGGTATAAATAGTAAATAAATTTTCTATTTACATCGAGTGTGCTGATGAAACAACATAAAAAATCCTAACTCTCAAGTCAGATAAATTATCCCAAGAAAAATTAATTTGTCGATTTTCGTAAAATTTCAACATAGTTAGCTTCATGTTGAATAATTATTTTTTATAACTTCGTGTCAAAATATTTTTTTTGTGAGTTTGTTCAACAACAGATGAAAACAGTTGATTAAATGTTAACAATTTATGTCCTCATCTATTGACTTTTTCAAATCAATGGGAATTTTATGCTTCAAAAAGAACATACAACAAAATTGATGTACATATTTTATGTTTGTATTGGAGATATTAAACAGGATTTTGTTATGTCTAGTTGAAGTTTAGAAATGTCATGTCATACGACACCAATAATTGTGAAATCAATGTCACGAAATTCTGTGTATACAGGGTGTCCCTAAAGTGGCTGACACGAATGGTACCGTTGGATTCCTTGATCAAAACGAAGGTGAGGTTACTTCTATCACTTCGCACGTTCGCCCTCTATATTAAATAAACCTCAATATCTTGAGAAATAACCATTTTTATTTTCAAGTACTTATTTCATTAGAAAGCTGATGACATTGGGCGCTTTCAGGGTACCCAACAGTTGGGAATATGTTGAATAAAATCGTGGCCAACGCTATGGAAATGTTTAACATTATGAAATTTTTAAATCAAATTGGCGATAGTTTTGCTTATCATGATATGGTACCTTAAAGCGCCCATTGTCTTTTAAATAAGGTATAATAATTATGACTACTTAGATAAAAAGTATTTCAAAGTTAAACAAAACTTTTAGAATTCTTTTTTCTTAGGATTTTTTTTTGTTTCTGTACCATTTAACTCTTAACAATTACTCTACGTCAGTAAATATTTTTTTATGGAATCATAGTTCAAACTCTTAGCTTTCAGAAAAGCTAACGATTTGTCACATTTGCTATATTATGTTATCCAAAAAATTTAAAATTCACAATAAAAATTTAATTAACACAACAAAAGCATTTGTCTAATGTTACTACATATCAGTACCAACGTCCAACGTGCTTTTTAATTTTTATTGTGAATTTAATTTTTTTTAGATAACATAATATAGCAAATGTAACAAATGGATGGCATTGGGCATTGTGTTATTATTAAAAATGTTGCGGTCTACTACTAGATGCTTCGACTCTGAAACAAAACTCCAAATTATAAAATAGTATGTGTTTCCACATTTTATATATGGTAACGTTGTTTAGTTTGAATGAAAAATGTATTTCATTGAATTTCAGTCTAAATTTAATTCGTCTTTAAGATATATCTTTCGCTTAAGGAAATATGACGACATTTCCCATCTCACTAATTTATTAGCGGGCTGTCCTTTGGAGCAGTTTTACGAATTCGGAGTATGTTTGTACATTTTTAAGTTTCTGAAATGTAAACAACCTTGTTAGATCCTTGAAAAAATTAACAACCTCCCCCATTCGCCGCAATCATCTCTTAGTGCCTGCTACTATGTTACAGGCTGGCTACTGCCAACCTGCAGATATTCACTAAGCACCAGATGTACAGATGTAGGCTTATGAATTCCTCGTTTTTTGTTAAGGGAACCTGCATATGGAACTCCTTGGATTGCATAATTAAAAATGCTGAAACACCAGTTATGTTTCGTAAAAAGTATTTTTCAACATTTAATATTTTTTATTTTTTTTAGATTGTTTATTTTTAGTTAGTATAATAATAATTAAATTTAGAGTTATTGTCATATTTGTTGATATTATTTGTATTGAAATAAGTATTCACAATACATAAAATTTCTTAATGTTAAAACCTGATGGAATAAGTTCCTAAGAATTTAAATCATTTATTAAATGATTAAAATAAATAAATAAAAAAATTAACTTAACGACCAGTGGTTCTTCTATTCTCGCTTTTTTGGGGAATTAGTTAGTTTTATTTTTTGAACTGTTAACAATATTTATTAAGAATTCCTTATAGTGATAATAATATTTTAGTATTTAATTTTAAAGATCGATTTCGGAAATATTCCTGCCTTAGTTTTTTAAAATATGTAACTATAAATAATAATATTTAATATATTTTAAACACTTATTTTTTTTTAATTTTATCCACAAATTTTTATTTTTTTATTTTGTATTTTTATGCCATAAACATGTTTTCGTCACTTGGACGACTTCCACACAGATGGACTCTGATGATGTCCAAGTGACGAAAACATGTTTATGGCATAAAAATAAAAAATAAAAAAATAAAAATTTGTGGATAAAACTAAAAAAAAAATTAATTGTTTAAAATATATTAAATACATAGTATGAATTCCCACCAAGAATTATCGGTACAAAACGTATCACATATATAAATAATAAATAAATAATTGGCTCCAAGAGCCACGAGCTTGATTCCGGGATGATCAACGAACAAACTAATTGTATATGCGTGATTGTGTAACATTTTCATTATCTAAAAAACAAGATGAAGGGGTAGATACTCGATCGGCTAGCAAGCAAGCAATTTTCTAGCCGAACTCCTGACTACTCAATCAATTTTACCAAGAAAATCTGAATTTCAAATTATTTTTTTTATAAAATTCTTGTTTATTTTTAATTATTGTTATGTTTGTTTATTATTAATTGCACAGTAAAACAATACAAAAATTTGCTGTCCATTTTTTGAAGCCGCAAATTTTACTGTGCAATCGCAATAAAACACAAAAAATATTTTGAAAAACATAATTTGAAATTCAAATTTCTTTGGTAAAATTGATTGAGTAGCTAGGATTTTGGCTAGCAAATTGCATGTTTGCTAGCCGATCGAGTATCTACCCCGAAGTGTAAACGACAACGTATAAATCATAGTGTTTCGACTTTACACAATCTACTACAATAATCTTGGTATTATTTTGTTTGTTTCTGCGTTCAGACTTTATTTTGTTTTATAGAAAAGAGTAGTAGATAGATTATTTTTGCTCTTGGTAACATCACAGAGTCCACTTATTTCAGCGAGAATTTTTGTGTATCCTATGCTATTTATCGCCTACAATTTATCAATACCTCCTCCATCCATCGCACCAAGCGCGTGATTCGACTACTGTTTTGAGCCGTTTGCACAAACTTTTGGTTAAACTTTTTGTTGGCATGAGTTTTTTGGTCGGTAGGATGGAGCGTTTTGACAACCTCCAACTGAAATACGTCCGAAAAGTTCAAATCTTTATTTTGATGAGCCTTTGCAAATGTCAACTTAAATAAATGTGCTCACCGATCAGTTTTACTTTCATTACCGCTCTGTGATTATAGGTATATCATTTGTTTCCTGATCCGGCTTGCGACATCATTACTAGTTTCGTATCGCGTAGTGTCTGTTGCTGGCTAAATTGTTACTGCTGGTTACATTTTATTTTGATCGAAATGAGATAATTTTTAAGGGACTTGATGATTGGGTCGAAAAAATATATTTTAAATTTTCAAGTAAACTTGGAACGATAATACATATTTTTTGATCAAAAAGATGTGATTAATTTGATCGATCGTTAACCTTTCGTAATTGTTAAGTAAAACGTATCTCATTATTCGTGGCATGGTTAGATTGATAATGACTGTCAATATTATTTATAATTATACCTCTTGAATGCTTTGACCGCTACCGTAAAGGGGCAATGTGAGATAGTCTTTCATATGTACTATTATTACACTACAACGAGTTTTTAATAGGTCGATGCCTTTTATATAGTAGTTGGCTCTCAATTCCTAAAAACAGATATTTGGTTTTCGGCAATAACTGCTTCATTTGAGAACAATCTTCGGCCTTCCAGAGGTGATCTGCTATCTCTTGAAGTTTGGGAACAGATAATAATCGCAGGGTACCAATTTTAGAGAATACGGGTGATAGGAAAGCAATTCATAGCTCAATTCGGCCTATTTGGCCATCGTTTTAATTGCTGTGTGAGTCGGTGTTTGATGAAAGAGGATTTTTAGTCGCTAAATTTGGTGGTTTGGACTTGCTGGCAACATCGAATCGATCCAAAAGTTCACTGTAACATTGCGATTGTTTTTCCATGTTCCAGATGGTCAATATTAATTATAGCATGCACATCCCAAAAACAGTCGCTATCATCTAACCATCATCAGCCGATTTGCGTTTTAGGGCGCTTCGGTGTACTTCCACCAGCTTTCACTCATTGCTTTGATTGTTCCATGGTATCTGATATGTAGTGATGTATCCATGTTTCATCAACGGTTATAAAATGGAGCAATAATTCCTTCGGATTAAGCTTGAACATGTCCAGATTGTGTTGAATATGTACAGAAAGAACAACTCTTTTTAACTTTTGCTGGTCGGTGAGTACGCGCGCATAGCATTCGCATGTTCAAACAATTATATAAAATATTATGCACACGTTCAGTTGAGATGTTTTTCATCTCAGAAATGTCACGTACTTTCAATTTAGGTTCATCAGTCAACAAACGTAGAACTTTTTTGATCATTTCTGGCGTTACCACGTTAGACAGCCTTCCTGAACGATCTTCGTCATTTGCCCTTGTACGACCAACCTTAAACTCTTACATGCATCGTTTGACCGGTGTGTTTGGTGGAGCAGATGTGCCATAATACTTTTCAAGCTTTTCTTTCGTTTCTTTAGCCGGTTTGTCTCTCAAATAATAATGTTTAATGAGAACGAAAAGTGATTTAACATTAGTGGCTACAGTGATCAGGTGCGGGCCTTTCAAAACAAGGTCTACATCTTCCATCTTGTTTATGCATTGCTATATATTTTCATAAACAACACTATTTTGAATTGCATCGCAATTTCAATACGACTCGTAATCAAAACGATTTTTTTACTATGTACGAGTTATTCAAGAAGTAAACAATAACATAGATTCAAGATTAATGTGTATTTGTAAGCGGCCTGCTAGAAGGGTTAGCTAGATAATCCTGGTACACATCGCTCATTAAATAAAACAACGTCACAACTCAAAAAACCTATTTGGCCTATTGACATTCGGGTACCAAATACTTTACAACAATATAATTGGTCACGGCTAGCGGGCTAGCAATATTAGTAACAGATACGACATTCTTCCAGTTAAAAGTACATACAACGTGTGTTCTAACTGTATAAATAACTCAAAAATGCTATTTTTTGAGTTATGACGTTGTTTTATTTAATGAACTATATATTTAAAACACATAATTCGCGAGATTACAAGCACAAAGCAACCATTTCATTTTTTTAACTTTAATGTTACCCAGCTATTTGTATTAAGGTTTATGCTCAGAGCTAATTGATGCATTTGATAATACGTCACAGATTTGCTACAAAACTGTCAATTTATCGAGATTTTTTATCTCGCATTAAACACTATAGGTTGACACCCCATATGCTACATTTTTTTTTTTGCAGGAGCCAGTGCAGCAGTCTTGTTAGAAAATACTGTTATCATAGTGTGTTAATACGTTAATGTGAACGATGTTCTACTGTTCACAAAAATTAAATTCATATTTATATGAACTTGATTTGATTTTCATGTGGGACATGGACATATTTAAACGAATAACAATTACATTTAAAATCATACGCGCAATGACTTGGAATTTTTTGTAACTCATTCTTAAACTTGTGTAGATTATGAAGATGAATAGTTACCGGATTTGAAAATAAAATCGTATAACTTTTATTTTTTATAAAATATTTATTGTTTAAGCTATTGTGAACACACACAACTTTCACTGGACTGATTTTTTCAATATCTAAACTTATAAAAAAAATCAAAAAGCAGACATAGAAATCGCGATTTTGGAAGAGAGTATTTAATAATCTTTATGCTATGAGTAACTGTTTTCTGTAGCTTGACCAATTTATACCAATTATAGATGCACAATGACCAAAATTTCTTTCGAGCTTAACAAGATTGAGTTAATTAATCTGTGATCAACTGAAATATCTTATAAATTGAGAGTTTTAGGAGAAATGTGAAACTGTAATTCTGGCGCACCATGGTTATAGAATGACTATTAATTGGGCAACCATTTATGATTTATTTGCAACAACTTTGCATAGAGTTGGAAATGCAATAGTGAACAAAAAAAAATTACTGGTATAGAAAATTTGTAATTTAATATCGAAAAATTCAATTAACTTTATTAGAATAGAGGAGACTACCTGTAAAATAAATATCTGTATTTACCACGTTTACACAGAAGTTCAAGAGTTTTTTAAATGCTTCAATGAATCCGAATAAAGCATCATAAATTATTTACTACCAACAAATTTTTATAAATCGATCATCTATCTTTAGTTTGGGTCCAAGCCGCTATTTTACTAATCAAATATATTCGAGTTCTACTTATTCCGCAAAGTTTTAAATATATAGGTAAAATTTTAACGGTGTAATAAGAACATTGATACAGGCTACATTTTTACTACTTCTTTCTTGCATGCGTTCGTTAATTTGTTCTACCCAAGTCAATACGCTTCGCAAATCTTTAGCCACTTCAACAAACATTCTATCAATAGTATATTTCCGCACTGCAAGTAAGCTTTGGTTCTTAAGAAAACTTCCTAAAATAAGCTATTCCTCTAAAAGTTTAATAACCAATTATCTTAACATTATAGTCTGATGTGATCATTATACCGGTTCCTGATATTCACTAGTTTATAAATATTATTCATTCCTATATTATGATATCGTATTGATATTGAGTACGGCCTTTTTCGGAGTGAATTTTTATTTTAAACCTATTTGCCACCGTTCGAATGAGGTTTGCAATCTAATTTTATAAGTACATACGATTCATCTTTCTTTCTTCTTCTTCAAGTAAATAATAAAAAACTAAAAAAAATTCAAGTGTCTCTTCAGCTTAATTACCTAAGCACTTGGAGATTCTTTTAATACAGCTTCAGGGGTCTAACATGGTTTACTAAACAGATCTATGTCTACTTATTTACCTACCTTGTTCGGAATTCAATTCTAAATTATGCACAAAACATTAATTTCATTCAACCATAAAGCAAATATTTTAGTTAGAAATACGGAAAACATAATTTTAAAAATTTCTCATGAACCTTATCCAATTATATCGGCAAAGTATTATTACAGTGAAGTTTGTGAAATTATAGGCATAATAATAACATTGACGTTAGTATCTATATAAATTTTTTTATAGTTAACATTAAATTCCAAAATGATCGCAGCCAAAGTAATATACGGTTTAGAATCACCTACAGTTTGAGATATATTGTGTCGTGTATGCGTTATATTTGTCGCCGTCGTTAACAGAGGGGGAGGAGTACTTGTTCTCTAAAAGGTTCCCCACATAACAATTTATAAATTCAAATATAGTAAGATAGCAACCAAAATACAGCATACTTTTGGTATACCGAAACGAAGCAATTAACTGAAGTGTTACAACCTGACTGTACAATAAGTCGGCTCGTCTGAAATTTTAAATGAAAATTCGAAATTGGGGTAATTGCTTGCTATAATCAAATTTTAAGTTACTCCGAAGTTCAAAGTTGATTAACCTTGAGGCCGTTGTAGTTTGAACTGATTTTAACTTCCGATTATATAACCTTAAGTGTATACTCAAAATCACAAAGACACAAACTCTATAAATATTTTATTTTAATTAATAGAACATAACTACTGCATTTGGTGGCCTATGGTTATCGGAGTTTGAGTCATTGCATTTACTTAATTGAACATCCATTAAGGAAAATTTGTAATTTTAATAGTTGTAGTCCGCGTAAGTTGTAGAGTTTTCCGTGATCCGCATTTATTCTATTCTATACAGAGAAATTTGTCAATATGATAGTGCCCGATTTGTCTAAAATGGGAATATTGCGATTCATAACTTTGCGTTTACAGTTCTGCTTTAATATTGGATCGATTCATTAAAAATCTTAAAATTTTCGTTGCTTCTATTCAATTATTATTTCTATGAAAACGCGATTGGAATGGCCAGCAACTAACGGAACTATGTAAGGATAGTAAAATGTAATTCCAATTCCGCTTGCACTATGTAAAACTTGTTGCTTTTACCCTTCCAAGTTTGCGTGAAATTAAAACTTGATTAGTGATTTGTATATTTAGAGCGCAGACTATAGTATTCTGTTGCCGAAGCGAAGCTTTTGTTAACAATTACGCGAGAGGTAAATCTTTTTCACTCGAGTTGCACACAAAATTTTTTAGTATGTATAGAAGGTAAACGACTTTTAATTGGTGGTTTCCTTAAAGAAATAGTTAGCGTTGAGTTTGTGTAAACATTTTCCCTTAAGAAGCGACTATTGAAGTTAGGTTCATTTGAAAATCGGTGGTATTGCAGTGGTTTGTTGTTTATGTAATAAAAATGCATATGTTAAGAACAAATTAAAAACAAACTCATTGGTGTTACTTAAATAATTAATTTATACTGTCACGTATATGATAAAACATAACACGAAGCTGGTTTCAATTTCAATTCATTTTACTAAGATTATGACGTAAATTTCCAGCTACTCAAAAGGTAAAAGCCAAGAGAAAAATCCGTTGTCTGAGATCTGTAATTTGAAATTATTATAAATTGAGTTGGCCTAGGAATACCAGCAGAATAAGATTAGGAATAGGCAAGTATAACCATGAACCAACGCCGTTATGAAACAAAATGTGAACTCATCTTGCCAGAATGGCCATTTCGCATTCCGGTTATAGATTAACTAACCTATCTGGTTTGAAATTCCAAGTTTTCTTTAATTTTTGGTTCAAAGCTATTGTCACACTGGCTCCTGTTCTGAATGTTTTGGCGGAGTTTGTTGTTATTTAATAGGTGTGCAAGTTGAAACCTTGGCCCGTAAATGGCCTTTTTCAATTAATTATAAATAAAAACTAGTTTTATTTTTTCTATTTTTAACAATATTTATTAATTCTTCCTTATAGTGATTAAAAATTTGAAAATTTGATTATTAAAAAGATCGATTTTGTAGAATACAATAAAATGATTCACAAAATAATAGAAAACACTTTCAAAAAATTCGAATACACGACAGCCTACAAAAACAGTAATAAATTAGAACAGAAACTCAAATTTAATACACCCCAAAAAAATAGACGCAGCAGTATACAAACTAACATGTGACGAATGCTCAAAATTTTACATCGGCCAAACAAGTAGAAGCTTTCCAGAAAGGTTCAAGGAACATATCAACGACATAACAAAAACGGAACTGAAATCAAATTTTGCACTACATATTAAAAATGAAAATCACACATACACTGACATAAATACAAACTTAACAATATTACACAGAATTAGAAAAGGACATTAATTAGACACACTCGAAGAAGTTGAAATATATAAAAAAATAACAATTTGCTTAACGACAAAATTAACACCAAAGCCAATAGAATTTGCGACCTAATGATAAAAAACACAGAAAGGAGGAGTCGAAATGTACAGTAACCATATTATATAAGACCAACGTAAAATAAGAAATGTAATAGTTATTTAAATAAAAACTGAAGCAGAGGAATATATCCGAAATCGATCCTTTTAAAAATCAAATATTCAAATTTATTATCACTATAAGGAAGAAGTAATAAATATTGTTAAAAGTACAAAAAATAAAACTAGTTTTTATTTATAATTAATTAAAGTGATAAAAGTACACAAAATGGTGGAAAACATCATTAATCATGAAACAAAGGTCTTTTTTCCTCCAGATCATCACTTAATTTGATCAATTGAGCCTGGTAACGTTCAGTTATAACAGTTTTACTAGGTTTCAGAAACTCGTAGTAAATAACTCCTTTCCAATCCCACCAGACACATAGTAGCATGAATATTAATTTTTGCGGCTGATATTGATGGCTTGCCTGAGTCAACCCATGACTTTCTGCGTTTAGAATTATCGTAAAAAATCTACTTCTCATCATCTGTAATTACCATCATCTGTTATTATGTTATTATTATATTAATTGTCTTTTATACCGAGAAAGCCAATTCATGCAGGTGTCAACTCTTCGGTTTTTGTTTTCTTCGGTTAGTTTATGAGAGACCCATTTTCATTCCTTCTGTATTTTTCCCATTGCATGCAATCCTCAACTATTCTGCCGTCGTAAAGAAGAAATTCACAAACGCAAAAATCGAAAAATTAGTTACAGTGACTCACAGCTTATTTGATCCAGTCGCATTTTATGAACAAAATTGTAAATATCTCGCGAAGTCTTATTTTTTTGAAAAAAACTAAATGTAATATGAAAGCTATATTTATTTTTATTATAAAAAACAAAAAATAAAATAAAAATTCTAATGCATATCAAAATTACATTAAAAAGTTCATTATTTCAACCCAAAACCATGTCACAGCTTAAATGATCCACTGCCACAAACATACTAATACCATCAAATTTCGTCAAATTACTTTTGTTAGTATTGCGTTTTTATGGCATTTGGCATTATTGTTGTTGGTATCGATATAATGCATAGGAAACAAAACGTAGTAAAACAAAACAAAAATAAAAACCAAGAAAAATATTTCCACTAGAGTACAACAAAAATAACAAATTTTGGTTTCACGATTTAGTTAAACAAATTGCATACAGTGTGCAAGGAAAGTTTCTGAGCATCCGTCACTAAATGTACTAATGGTGATATAGGTAGTCGATGCTTCCAATTTATCGAAATTGTTGTGCGAACCTCCATCATATTCCTAGTCATACACAAACGACTTTGATGCTACAAAGATCTTGCGAGGTAACACAATAATGCGTTTACACTCTAATGCGATTACACCCTGCAATCGAAGTTCCTATATTTTCTAAATTTGTATTTGTTGATTAGTTCCGTGTAACAAAAAACAAAAAACAAGAAAAAAAGAAAAATCATCAAAATAAGATATCGCGAAATATTTACAATTGTGTTCATAAAATGCGACTGGATCAAATAAGCTGTGAGTCACTGTAGATACATATTTGGATTCAGCGAACGAATACCTATTTATCTGCTTAACTGAAAAGTTCCATATCCTTCTTTAAATGCCATAAAATTACGTTTATAAAATAAGAGTTAAGTATTAAGCCGTGGTAAACCATAACATTAAAATTGAAATTACTCAAAATAACAAAAAGGCAAATACGACTTTTTTTCTTAGCACGGCAGTATTCTGCAAGCTCTTTTGAGTTTGATGCGGATTTACATCCAGTAAAACTTTAAGTTCTTCGTCTTCAAATTATTTTACGGCACGTGGATTGTCTTCAAGACTAAAATTGTCATCACGAAATCTTGCAAACCTTTTTTTTACTTCCATAGAATGTTCACTCAAAGTCGAATTAATCAATTTCCTAGCTTGAGCAGCATTTTGTTTCATTTGAAAACTGGATAAAATGCAATGAAGTAAATGGTGCTTATCCACACCCATCTCTTAAAATTGATGCACACGGAACGACAGCTTGTAAATGACAGAAACTTATGTCATTAAAACAGCAATGACTAAGCTACATATATCCAAAATGGCGGGCGATTTAGATGTGTTCAAGTATATTTTAATGCAACCAACTTCAGAGCCGAGTTTCTACTTTCACACCTAACATAGTGATCGCAAATATTAACGTTGGACTAGAAAGGTAATGAAAATATATTTATGGCATCGCCTTTTACATATGAAATGTAAATATATTAGTGACCACATAAGTTGTTTTAGTATTTATTTAAATAAAACATAATTTTTTAAAAACAAGTAACAAAAAACCTTTAATTCCGAAAGAAAATTATTACTACTTCCAGGTGGAAATTACTAGCGAAATCAGCTCTATTTGTACGTAGAAAAGTGATAAAAATTTAGTATAGTACTGAAATGCAACTTTTAAAAAAAAGTAAAAAGTAAAAATTAGTTAAAATTACTGAGCTTCCAGCAAAATTCCACCTTATTTTGGATTTTTTATCTTTTTAGTCGAGATTCGCGCCGACACTTTACACGGTTCTTTCAACAGAAAGAGTGGTTTTTGCACGCGAATGTAAACGGAATTCCGTCGGCATTGCATATTGTTTTTTTCTTTATAAAATAACACTAACTACTACGATAGTTTGGAATATGGATTATATCTTCAGTCTGTTTGTGTGTTTGAACACAACCACCTTAAAAAGTCAAATTATTGAAAATATAATATAAATAGCCAAAGAAAAGTACCTAAGTTTCTCCACTTCCTGGTAGCTTAGACAGGGTTTAATAAAATGAACTATCGATCTTGGCCGAACTATGCTAAATCGGATTTATTAAACAGCAGCCTGTTTAGGCTATTATAGCGATTTATAAAACCTGGGGGCCTACTATGGAAATCGACCGCCGTCGATTTTGTTAGTTTTTTATATTCAGCAATAGCAAATACTATTGCTGAATATAAACAACGAAGAAAAATCGACGGCGGTCGATTTCCATAGTAGGCCCCCCGATTTAGAAGTTTTTTCATATTTATTCGTTTGCTTTGTATTTTCATTCGTGTAAAAAAATACACTAATCGGGTTTAATAAATATCCGTCTTTCAAGGCTATTAGGCTCTGTTTCAAAAACTATATCGTTTGTCAGTAGACAAGTTTTAAAATCAAGTCACCTTAAAAGCTCACCTTACGCTTGATTATTGTATCCAAATTTAATGATTTTAATAATTAAGAATGTTCACAAAATCCTCGAATATAGCTTGTGCACACTGAGATACAACTTTCATTGGTGGATTCTAAAATATTTGAATTTTTGACTACTATTTCATAGATGGAAAATCTGAAACAATCACATTTTGAATACTGAGGATATTATACTAATGTACGGAACAATCATAACAAAAACCATTGTAAATAGAAATAAAGATTCTAAATGGTCTCACTCACAAACTGCATGTAAGTTCTGTAACTGTAAAATTTCCTGTATGTACTAAAATAGAATTCATAAAATGTAATTCGGTTCTATAAACGTAAGCTTTGTTCTGTAACTTTATAACACCAAATTAGATGACAAAGCGCTCAAAATTTAGCTTTTGAGTTTTTAGATAAAATTAAATTAATAAAATTAAATTATTAACCAAATAATTTGAATTTTGCTTTTCTTATATGCGCCTAATTGTTGATAATGAAATACATATACGAGTACGTACAGTCGAAACAAACAGTTCGTCTATATGTACACAGAAAAATTACCCTTTTTAAAGTATACGTAGTGTTTGTCAACTATACAATACATTCTTATTTTGATTTACTTCTTAATTAATTTACATAAAATTCAATATTTTTATGACACATAAATTTTATTTATAACACAATTTATCAATATTCGAGTGCCACCTTCGAATACCATACAATTTCGTTATAACGGTGAATTTATTACGTATTGATTTCGTCGAACAGTCTACAGTTTGTGAATACCGTTTTTTAGAACACTGTAACTTTTTCTCTAAGCAATTTCTATACAGTTACAGCTATAGAATTTTTACATTTTCAGTTACGAGTTTCAATTTTGATCATGGTTATTTTACGCCGAAATTTGTCTTCCCTAAGTTGCTTTTTTAAGTATCGTATTTATATTTGTGTTTGTTTAGTTTATTTGTTGAGATAAAATGAAAATTATATTTTTTTTATTCAGTTTTAAAAAACTCTAATTACGTTACTGTTATAAAAAAGTATACCATTTAATACTTGTCTAATGATATCCACCCTAGAGTGAGTATCGTGACATGTTATTTTGAATGGGAATTCGTATGTCTCGTGAAACACGAGAACGGAAACGAGCCGAATAGTTTTATCTAAATAATTCAAACGGGACTGACATTACGGGATTTATAAGTGTAGTCTATTGGACTAAAATCCGTAAACGGCTTTAGGTTGAATTTAGCTTTTAAGCTAAACACCTATGTTTCTATTTTCAATACAGTAACGACATAAAAATGATAGTTCACTTCCGGAAGTAAATTCAATGCTACGATATCCGACTATTACATCCTTCATAAAATTGGAATTACTTAATCTCTAAAATTAAATAATTTCTGATGTAAACACATGCGTTTTATTAACCTATGTGTTTGTTTAGTACTACACAAAAGTCTTAAAATCATGAGATTATGTACTTGTATTTTTAAAATTATTTAATCATCAATTACTAACCAAATTCCAAGAAGGTCATCTAAAGTAAAATTAACTACCGGTTGTTTCGAGTAAGGACACACAATTTAGTATATGAACCGAACCCATAGATCGTTCAAGATCAAAATAATAATTATTATTCCATTTGATTTACCTCCAATTTGTAATATTCATATGTAAGTTATATCATTGTACATAATTCGTACATTATTACTGCCATTAGAAAGTACATACCGTATACGGATAGTCGTATTATAGTAAATGTCACATAATTTATTTCTTATCCATTTCAGATATTCTTCCGACACTCACCGTGTTTTGATTTAAATACAGAATTCATCATAAAAGGTTAGTATCAAGAAGAACTAAATTTACTTGCCATATATTTGCTTATAATTTACATAAATGTACACGTTCGATTCAATTACTCTTAGGTTATCGTTTTAAGATTTGCATTGAAATATTAAATAGATTTTTTAATTTATTGGGTGATCTTCCAATATAAACTTCTGAAGAAAATGAAGTTTGGGTTTAATTTTGTTTAGTCAGTCTTATAGTTTATTGAAATCATAGTAATTGCAATAAACATTTCGATAAACTTAATAGAATGGCATATGGCTGAACCAGCGAATCAGTAACAACTTAACGTAAATAATGCGATAAATAGGTTTTGTTGGTTACTGGCCAGCGAAATGTCTACATCTTTTCGTTCAGTTTCGTTAAAATATGTCTGTCACTTAACAGACCCAAAAATGGCGTGCAAACTGAAGGAAACTTCAAATACCAAATAAAAGCGCCCTCCATTTTTAAACGTTCACAATTTTAAAATCACAAGATAATTTAATGATGTATATTATATCTATCCAGTAAAAATTCGTTCACGTAACACACGCTCTCCACCTGCCATTAAAATCAAGTTATACCATTAAAATTCGAACAGTTGCACGTGGAGACGCAAATTTGCAGCTAGTTGACATATGTCGTACAATAATTTTCTGCCGAGATGTCTAAATTGTTTTGTGTGCCAGATATTGACTATGATGACTGATATTGACTATAATGACTATCAGTGACACTATTCTAGCAATTCCCCGGGAATAGGGAATTGGGGATAGAATTTACATGTAATTTTTATTTAAACATTTTATTTCTGGCATACTGAGGCAACAAGTTAGTGTTAGTGTGTTTTGTTGAAAACAAAATTGAATGGAAAATAATTTTTCCTGCCAATTTAGGTATGGAAAAATTATTCCCAATTTATAAAGATGTATTTACATCAAAATTTTCTTCTCAGTAGGCCGGAAAAAAATATTTGAATTTGAAACATTACATTTCTTTCCCCAGTTCCCAGGAAATTACTAGAATAGTGCCACTGGCAGTCAATCGGCAAACGACTTAATAATTTTGGCATATCAATCATATAGTAATGAAAAATTACATTTTTTCTTGGTTGTATTGATTACTTGCAGTTTAAAACAATAAATCCGTTATTAATATTGGCGCGCAGTTTGGAAAAACTAGATAAATATTATCAACTACATACTCGTACATCTAAAAATTTTAGAATTACTTTTAAAAATTTATAGCATAAAATATTTTTTTCAACTAAAATCGAATTTTAATACATAATATTAAAAGGAATACGTTATTACGTTTTCCCGTAGAGTACCCCAAACAGTGTTTTATCTCAAACAATTTGAATGTAAATATATCATACTAATACAGTCAATATGGATCATATTCGAGTAGTGTTCTAAGAATTAGAAAACGATAATTTTCTTATACATATTTTTTATTCTTCGGTAAATTATTATTCGCGAATTCTCACAAAAATAAGATTTTTAATTATCGCGTTAATATTAAAAAATGTTCAAATTTTTTCAATCGCAGCCAAATATTGTCTGTTTTGTATATATATGTACAACAAACTGTAGAATAAACAACGTAGTTATCACTAACTATAACCATACGGTGGTAATAAAAAATTTACTTAGTAAAAATAATATATTGGCTCATAAAAGTTATGAAACGTATAATGATGTATCAAAATGTAAGCAAATTTAATTTTCGCGTCATTCGTCAATTTTGGGCATCTCCGTAGGCTTATATAAAGTACCTACTGTCTGTACCTATCACAATGACCGTTCATAATTTTATATATTTTATAATTTTTTATCAAACTTATAGCCGCGATCTATGCTCATTTGACTTTATTGTGAATATTACTCGTATTTAAGATGTGAATATTTAATAAATAAGCTATATTGCAGTCGTATTAGGGTTTATAAAAAATCGAATGTATAGTCTGTTGTATTGCAATATACAACTGGCAAATAGTATATTATGTACTAAGGTTTAGAAGTATATTATTATCGCCCGAGCGATAAGTATATAACGCGAGGCGGCGATGGCCAGAGAAAGCAAGGGCTATAATAGTGGTTCTCAACGTGGTGTAAATACTATTTTTTCACAGCTAGAAGTACCACCTTAGGAATTTTTTGTTGATAAGAAAGTCAATTTGATAAGCAAAATACTTACTCTATAATAATATTAGCGAAATCGAAGCAGTCCAAATTTGAAATACCAGTATTGTGTATTATTTTGATGACTATTTTGTTTTATTTTCATACTTGAAATTTTACAGCGCATCCCCAATAGAATTACTTTTTCCTTTTTCCTTACAGAAAAGTATGAAAAAAAATTGGAGAAGAAAATTTTTTTTTTCTCAAGTTTTTTTTCATACTTTTCTGTAAGGAAAAATTTTAAGGAATTCTATTGGGGATGTGCTGTTATCTTTAACCAATTGAAAGGAGGATATGAGAAAATGAACTATAAAACCGTAAATGATCCATAGAATTAGGATTATGTAGAATAATTGTAAGCAGCTGGCAACTGAGTCAAATTTGGAGGCTAAAAGAGAAAGCATTTAAATCAAGAGGGCCGTATTTAGCATTTTTTCGACCGAATGCAATGAAGTTAGGAAGCTAAAATTAAAAATTATTTAAATCGAATTACATTTTTATTCCTCTAGGCTCTAATTTAAGTACATTAATTGTTTTTATTTAAATATAATATTATCTAGATCATAAATAGTAATTATAAAAGCACTACGCTTATTTATTTCACAGTCCCTTCCTAAGGATGGTATAGTCATGGTCTTTTATTATTTTTAATTAAATGCAACGACTTGATTGTTGAAACATCATTATTAAGTTAAGTTCAACGCATAGATTGGATCTTCTTCAACATGAGAAGAAACTTCAAAATTAGCCCCAATAATAACGTCAGCATCATTTATAGAAGTTGGATAAACGTCTTAGAAAACAAATTTAGAATTAAGGGTTCCATCTAACCATGTTTTCTTCAGTATGATAAGGAATTACGGTTTGATTAATATTAGGGGATGTATTTTGAAGATTATTTTCATCGATGGTAAATCCATACGTTGATACGTTAATACGTTAATGAAGAAGGTGAAAATGACCGACTTTTAACCTTGTTCCCTTTGATTTTCTATTGTTTGTGGTATGAAATAGTGCTTTTCAAAATGTTCCAAGTAAACAATTAGATTTCTACTTATTACATCTTGTTCATGCAAGCCAATTGATTTCAACCATTCCTTTTTTAATTCTCCATATTTTGGTAAGCTAAAAACAAATGTTTACATCAAAAATTTTGTAAAAATTTCTACTTATAGTATTTAAAATAAAAATAAATTAATTACGTGCAAAGCACGTAGCACATGAAATATCCGCCGTTTTATTAAACTAAAATAAAAAAATACGACCCCATGGTCGTAAATAAAACTTAACATAAACTAACGACCCCACGCTACAACCAAAATTGTTTTCTTAATTTTCTCTGATTTTTAACTTAAATTAAGGATAAATTTACCACAAATCACTTTCTTCTTAACATAACTTACATTTTATTTTATATAAACACTTGGCAAATTTACTGATGGTAGGATATTCCTTTCTGAATTTTATTTTTTTAGGTGTATTTTGGCAGCGTTTCACAATGCACTTCATTTTAAATATAAGTTTCTAATTTTTATTATCAAATGATTCACTACTACATAAATCACTAACTATTTTATAATGTTTTTATTATTTTAATTAATAATTTTAAAAGCACAAAATTAAGGCGTCACTTCGTACAAAACAAAACTGGTTTGGTAGGTTTTTGTATTGTGATATGAGTAAGCCATATGAATTTTTATATAACCATCCTGCTCTGACTTGTGACACATGAAATAGCAAATTTTGTATGGGTTTTCACACCCATTCTATAGAATATAATTTAATTATATTCTAATTAACCATACATTTTATGGTTATATTGTGCTGAAGAGCACACAACCCTTTTTCTAAAAATTTCGCTTGATTTGAAGTACAACCAACACAATAGTGTGTATAGTTATACAAAGTCGTTTTTCGGACGAAAATAAGTTTGAAAGGAATGCACGAATGTGTAAGTTGGTTCAAAACACAAACAAAAATAAATTTTTGAGATGATTCTTTTGCCTTATCCACACAATTGGGTGAGCAGGCAGGAAAAGGGATAATTTCAGAAATCGACAATATTATTCTCTCTTCACAGCATGTTGTGAAGTTGTACTCGATTCATTTCGTATATTCATCTCTTTGATTTTAATTTGGTTTGATTCATTTTCATCGTCGTCTTATGATCGTAAATATTAACTGTGTAGAAGCAATGCCTTCTAAACTACTGGCCTTTTACTACTCTCATTTTTCGCACATGTCGTCAATTTAAGTCTAAACCGAGACTGCGCAATAATAATTTTAACATATTTACACTAACAAAGCAACTAGAGAAAGCAACAACAACGTCGACTTAGCGTGTCGTCATCATTTGGTGTAAGCGGCCAGTAGTTTAGAAGACATTGGTAGAAGGATCGAAAACAAATGTATTAGTAGTATTACGTGAATCGTAATGAGAACTCTAATATTTTTGAAAATAGTTTTATGTACATAAGTTTAATATCAACATCTCTATATATGTGCGGGATTGTATATATGCGCACTCGAAGCCGCTCACTATGGCACATTTCAAAACAGGATGTAATAAAACAGGACATCACAAAATAGTACATGGTACGGAACAGGACCGATTAAAACAGTACATCACAAAACAGTACATGGTACATTAAAGTACATGGTACACAACAGGACCATTTAAAACAGTACAACACAAAACAGTACATGGTACACTAAAGTACGTGGTACGAAACAGGACCGATTAAAACAGTTCATCACAAAACAGTACATGGTACACAAAAGTACATGGTACGAAACAGGACCGATAAAAACAGTACAACACAAAACAGTACATGGTACACAAAAGTACATGTTACTGATCGTTAAGCTAGAGGATTTTTTCAGCTTGATTTGTTAAATATTTTTTTATTGTTTTTATTATTTTGTTTTTATTATTGTTTTATTATTTTTTATTTATTTTTTTCTATTCACCTAGAGTAATTAGACTGTATACTATATAGAATTATAATTGCGTTAAATTATAATAAAATATCCCTTCACCTAACAATATATAACATTATTTTAATTTAAATCGCTAATATATATTTAATATATATTTAATTAAATTTTTGATCTATTTTGCAACAATAAGTAAAACTTAAACAATTTTTTGGAATTAAAACCTGCAAAATTGACTATTAACTATTTTGTGGTGTTCTCTTTTAATACGTACTGTTTTGCGATGTACTCTTCCGTACCATGTACTTTAGTGTACCATGTACTGTTTTGTGATGTACTGTTTTAATCGGTCCTGTTCCGTACCATGTACTTTAGTGTACCATGTACTGTTTTGTGTTGTACTGTTTTAATCGGTCCTGTTTCGTACCATGTACTGTAGCGTACCATGTACTGTTTTGTGATATCCTGTTTTGTGACATCCTGTTTTAGCACATCCTGTTGTGAAATGTGTCGTTTCGTATGAGACCCATGCGCACTATATAGACTATAGAGAAAATTGAGAAGGAATATTCCCATGTTTCATTTTCGTCGTTTTGTGCGCATTACGTCACTGATGACAAGAAAACAGAGTGTCGATTTTGTACCAAAAATTAGCGCGCGAGCTGGCGAGGTGAACAATAATTTTGTGTACATATACACTGTATAATATACATTTTTATATTGGTATCGTATTTTTTCTCTCATGTGTCTGTGCATTTTGTTCATCAATTTTTCAAAGGCAAGTAGCAAAATAAAAAGTTCCGGTTGAACCGGTTAAATATTTGTGATAATGGCGTATACCTCACCTCTTCTATTCGCTTGCTTTTGAGCAGTGGAACCGATTGTTTACTATGTGATTTGATTTTTCATTTTCAAATATTTGAACAATACGAAACCGCATTTGACACATCAATTAAAAAATATATAAACAAAATGACGCGCATGCGCGTCAAGCAAACCAATATTAATAAAATATTCACTACCATGTTTTTCCGGTTTGCTCACCTCACGCGTTCATTTTTGGTACAAAATCGACACTCAGAATTTACATTGAATTTTCTATTTTTCGATTAATTGTTTAAATAAATCTGCAATAAACGTAATTTTTTTAAACGACTTTTTTTAATTTTGATAATTATGGTTTAACTAAACACCTTTTTATGGTACACTTTATGTTTCATTTTATGGTCGAAATATTTGAGAAAATATTCCATCGATGTATATTTTTCAAGCCGACGGCAAAATAGGGATAGAATAATTTTGAGTATATAACATAAAATTGTTAACACATATGTTTACTAACAAAATATTATGTACCTGTCTGTAGCTATTATGAAATAATTGTTAAGTCTAAATATCTGTATGTATATAAAGAAATTCAGCTCACAAATTACGTATTGTTAGCGATATTATAGCTATGTTTCTCGATTTATAATTTTTAAAAATATTCGTGGTCTTAAGAATTCATTTATTTAAATAGATTATTTACTTTTAATTACAAATTAAAATTAAATCTCGATTTTATTTCATTTGTTATTTTATCATTTCCGCTAGTTAAACACCGAAGTGTTAAATATTTCTGTTCTTATCAGATATATGTGTAGTTGATGGGTTTCGCTACAAATTGAAGAAGGCCACAATTTCTTAGTCGATGTAGATTTCCAGATTGTTAAATGATTTATTTAAGTAACCAAATTTTTTATTTTAACTGAAAATCAGAAAAAATTAAACAATTTCTTTAATTATACTTATCAAACTTAAATAAGCTTTTAAAAAAAAAATACATTTATTTTCCGTTTATTTAAAAAAATAATAACGATATATTCTTGCACATCAAACACGCAAATTAGTAGAGAAAGAGAAAGAGAGGACAATTTTTAAAGCCGCCTCACACTTTGCAGTTCTTTTATATTAATCGGATAAAATTTTCTGTTTTATTTAGAGCTCACTGTCAAAAATTTATCATAACTGGCAATTTCTTGTTGATTTTTCATTACTAGTTCAGCGCTCGCAATCCAAAATTTATAAATACCAATACCGACGTAATGTCAAAACTGAAGTAAAAGACGCAACTTATACGTGTACAAGTAATGTGTTCCTCATGGGTGGGACCCCCATTGCAATGGCTACAAGGAATAAGAAAAGTTAAATTAAAAAGAGTTTTTTCTCTGAATTTAAATAACTTAAGCATTAAGGTTCATCGCTTATTTGGGAATGTCAATTTCGCCACAGATAATACAGGGTTATCCAATTCGAGGTTGATAAAGTAGAAATCTGTATACCGACATCTGTCAAAGATAAACGTCAAGTACGCTGTCATTTATTTAGTTGACATTCTGCCATTTAAGAATATGGAGCATTTAACAATCGACCAACGCGTTAAAATTATTAAATCTGCTGATGCTGATTTTTCGAACAAAATTTTCTTCAGTGATGAAGCTCATTTTTCGCTTGGTGGATACGTTAATAAGCAAAACTGTAGAATTTGGGGCTCAGAAAATCCACAATTGATTGTAGAGAAGCCATTACACCCGGAAAAAGTCACTGTTTGGTGCGCATTGTGGTCTGGTGGTGTGATTGGGCCGTATTTTTTTGAGAACAACCATGGACGAACCGTTACCGTCAATTCTGAGCGCTATGGCCGCATGTTAACCGATTATTTTTGTACGAAAATCGAAGATTATGATCTTGACGATATGTGGTTCCAGCAGGATGGAGCAACCAGTCACGTAACACGAGCAAATCGAGATCTTTTGCAAGAGAAATTTCCTGGACGTTTGATTTCGCGATTGGCTGATGTCAATTGGCCTCCAAGATCCTGTGATTTAACGCCTTTGGATTTCTTTTTGTGGGGCTACGCGAAAGATCGTGTTTACGCAAACAATCCTCAAACTCTTGACGAATTGAAAACTAATATTCGTAAGGTAATGGTCGAGATACCGCCCGAAATGTGCCGAAAAGTCATTGAAAATTACCTCAAAAGAATCAAGGCCTGTAAGAAGTCCCGTGGAGGACATTTGAATGATATCTTGTTTAACTAAAAATGGCAAGGATCAATCTGTAAAATGAAATAAAAATTACAATACATTCCGAATATTTTGTGTGTTTTTTTTAAGTTTACTTTATCAAGCTTGAATTGGATAACCCTTTATTTACGAACGTAAAATGCGATACACCTATAATAAGTGTATTTCTTTAATGAAAATAAGGGGTATATCCTCTATCCGGTCGCAAATTAATTATTTGCGATCAAAAATATGGTTAATATATTTATTTTGCCATATTCTCACATCTTTTTTAAATTTAAATTTTTTTGCGATTGTTAAGTAATACATAAAAATACTGCGACCTCTGAAAAAACGTAGCAGTCTTTTCGTAGATTTGTACTCTACAATCGCAAAATAAATTTAAATTTAAAAAAATATGTCAATTGGCATGGCAAATTAAATCTAGTAACCATATTTCTGATCGCAAATAATTAATTTGCGACCGGATAGAAGATATACCCCTAATACAACTTAGGTATAATTGTTCTCGTGTTTTACATTTTTCATAAATTATATAGTTAATAAATTCATAATTATATTATCATTAACGTAAGTAAATCAAATACATATTGTAAACATATAAAATATGATAACACATAAATTCTATTTTTTTCATTATTTAGACATTTTTGTCTAACTTATAATTTTTAAATTAAAATTTAAAATTTAGTAGATTGGTACTTGATAGTAAATATTGGGCAATTCTCTCTCTCTCTAGCTTCACATCCCATGAAGGGATTTTGCCGCCCGCACTATGGTCCTCCAGCCGTCTCGTTCCATCGCTCTCGTCCTCCAGTTTCGACATCCTAGTGCATGTAGATCTTGTTCGACGTCGTCACGCCAGCGCAGTCGGGGTCTTCCTCTACGACGCACACCGGCTGGTTGTTGATGGAACACTTTATTGGTCATCCGTTGTTGTGGGGACCTTGTAACGTGGCCGAGCCATCTAACTCGATTGGATTTGATGAATCCGATAATATCGCAACCTCCAAGAATTTGCTTTATCTCGTGATTCATGCGAATCCGATATTCATTGTTCGCGACTTTAATTGGACCAAAGATTGAACGAATGACCTTCCTTTCGAAAGTTGATAACAATCTACAATCATTAGTGGTCATGGTCCAGCTCTCGCTTCCGAAAGCCAGCACAGGTCTTATGAGTGCTTTATAAAGTGCGAGCTTGCACGACTGCGATAGATGTCTAGATCGCAATAATTTTGATTGGGCGTAGAAAACTCGATGTGCGGCAGCGATTCGGGCTTTTATATCTGCCTGCATGTTATTTGAGGATGTTATAACTGACCCGAGGTATTTGAAGTTTTCAACGATATCAAAGTTATGGTCGCCAATTTCGAGATTTGCCATTGAGATGTTCCTGGGTGTTGATACAAATTTGGTTTTGCTACTGTTCACCTTCAAACCAAGTCTTCTTGCGAAGCGATCGAGCGGCACGAAACTGTCTTTGATATCGCTAGGTCTTCGGCCAAGAAGAACGATATCATCTGCATATCCAAGAATTTGGCCTGATTTATTAAATATACAGCGCGAAGTTTCGATGTTGCTTTTCCTCACTACGTACTCAAGCGCCAAATTGAACAGCACAGGCGCGAGTGCATCTCCCTGTCGAACACCAGATGTTATTTCAAAGGAGTCTGATACAGTTCCTTCGATTACAATTCTACATACAGACCCAGACGTTGTTAATTTGCACAGAGAAACGAGTTTCTCTGGAATTCCTAGGCATATGAGCGCGGCCCAAAGGTTATCTCGGTTTATACTGTCATATGCCTGACGGAAGTCTATATATAATTGATGTATGGTTATGTTGTACTCCCAACATTTTTCCAAGATCATCCTCATGGTGAAACACTGGTCAGTAGTCGATCGGTTGGGACGAAAACCACACTGATAGTCGCCAATGATGTTTTCGGCGAAAGGGATGAGTCTGGCAAGTACAACATTAGCCAACACTTTGTAAGCAGTGTTCAATAGAGCTATACCACGATAGTTTTCACATTTAAGACGGTCGCCTTTTTTATGCAACGGACATATGAGCGCGGTCTTCCAATTCTCCGGCAACTCTTCTTGGTCCCAAATACAAACGACAAGATCGTATAGACTTGTTGCAAGAGTAGCGCCTCCATGTTTGATTAATTCTGCGGGGATTCCATCGAGACCAGGTGCCTTGCCGTTTTTCAATCGACTAATAGCTGCGTCTACTTCCTCTGCTGTGGGATATTCGACGAAGACCTCATCACCTGGAGGAGCTATTGCTCTAATGGGGGTCACGTCGTCATTCCGATTTAGTAGATTTTGAAAGTAGGTTTGCCATACTGAGAGAACATCAGCCACGTTTGTTCTCAATTCTCCATTCCCGTCTTTTATGGCTGTACTTCTTGGGTGGAAATCATTAGTGAGATTCCTGGCATTAGCAAAACAGTCCCTTGAATTTCCTACTTCCGCTTGGAAGCTGATGTTTTCGATGCATAATCTCATATGTTCGCGTTTCTTTTGACGAAGATATTTAGTCGTGGCTTTCCTGGCGCGGAGATATTCTGCATATGTGCTTCTAGTGTTGCGAGCCAACCATTTTTCACGAAGCTTTTGTTTATTTGCGACGATCAGGCGACATTGATCATCGAACCAATCATTGCGGGGTCTCGGAGGTCTTCTTCCGATAGTGTTTTGTGCCGCGGTGGTAATGGCTGACTGTATTGTGTGCCACTGCTCCTTGATGTTAGAAGGAGCTTCTTCGTTGTTGCTGGGCCGCTCTAGATAGTTAGTGACAGCTGATTGGTAACTCTGCAGTGATGTTTGGTCTTTTAGAGCATCAACATTCCATCGAGCGGTTTTTTGTGCTTGTCTGTTGAACGTAGATGACAGTTTGCACTTATATTTAAATACGACAAGCATATGATCGCTGTCCATGTCTGCACCCCTGTAGGATCTAACGTCAGATATACTGGTCGAGTGTCTCTTAGACACCATGACGTGATCAATTTGGTTTTGCGTTCTTCCATCATTCGATCTCCACGTTACTTTGTGGATTCTCTTATGTGGGAAAAACGTACTTGATACAACTAAGTTGTACATTAATGCCAGGTCGGTGACGCGTTGGCCGTTGTTATTACTAGTTAGATGCAGACTGTTAGGACCGATGTGCGATGTATTTTCTGCACTCCTACCGATTTTTGCATTGTCGCCCACGATGATTTTAATGTCGTGGTGCGGTATGTTATTGATGACTTCCTCCAACTCGACAAAGAATAAATCTTTGATGTCATCCGGTTTATCTTCGGTGGGTGCATGCACATTAACGATCGTGATGTTAAATTTCTTAGTGCGAAATCTGACCGTGCACATCCGCATGTTGATAGGGCGGAAATCGATGATATGATGCTTCACGCGCCGATGGATTAGGAAGCCCACTCCAAATTCTCCTCCATTCTGATGGCCGCTGTAATGAAGAGTGTAACCATTGGTGGTGTCATGGATCCCACTCCCAGACCATCTAAGCTCTTGTAATGCAAGTACGTCTAATGTGTAACTCTTTGCTTGGTTCGAAAGGTTCTGGAGATCTCCAGGTCTTAAGAGGCTAAGCACGTTCCATGTTCCCATTTTTAAAGCGTTGTCCGTGTACAATTTCCGAGGTCGAGTTTGAAATGAATCCGATATGGTAATCCGAGGCCTTTGTTCAGGGTTCATAACTTAAATGTTTTTATGAGGGAAGGTTGTTAGCCTGCCGCTCAACCCGCTTGTTACGTGTGTGGGTCACGTACTGGTGAGAATCTTAAGGCATCCAGTCCTACCTTGAAACACATTTATATAGCGAGCCGCTTGATACAAGACAGACGCCCGCTTCAGCCGCTCCTAACCTGGAGAACAGACGCTGGTTTGGTATTGGTTTTAGGGCTCCAATAACCCGCCCTGACATGTAGTGTCCATGACTATAAACAGGATTTAGTCTGCTCGTCTCCACTACACCGCCTGATTCATTTAGCGTTACCCAGGGAGCACCGGCGAGGTGGTATGAATCTAGGACTTCGCCCTCCATTGGGCAATTGATTACTGCAAAAATATAAAATTTCGCTGTCTAGAATTGTTCTATTATATATATTTATTAATGAAAATTATTATTATATTATTCATGATTTTATATTAATTAATAGGCGCAATATAAAAATACATATCATTTATTTAGAACAATTTTTTATCCGAAAACCCAAGTACAAGAATTCTAATAAAAAACAAAGTAAACACCAAAATGTATATTCCGCCCTCAGATTATTGTAGACGTTTACACTTAGGTTCCTCGAATTTTATATTCGTAAGAAAATATATTCCGAATGTATTCCCAATCTGCCAAAATGGCGAAATTTTGAATTAAGATTTATTTTTGAAATCACTTTTTTTAATTCAGCAAATTGATTTAAACACGAATTAAAAATGACAATTTACCATATACATAACTACCACTTTGTTTAAATCATTTTTGACCATTTTATTAAATTTTTTTAACACGTGTAGCCGATACCATGTTTATGTGATGGGACAAAGTATTTGCCACTTATACACTTCACCTTTTACAGGAAATCACATAATTACACTATCACTTAATTATGACTTATAACTGCCTTTTATGTTGCTTCTAAGATAGGTGACTTAGGGCAGGTTTATGGTTGCATTCGTTCGGTCATTTTTTCGACCAATCTCTTGTGGAAAAATCCAGAAGAAAAAATCGTTAAAAATATCGTATATGATTGGTCGAAAACATTGTCAGAACGAACGAACGAACTACGATTGTGTGATGCACCTAAAAGATCTGCTACGTTGTATTTCTGGTTTGTTTTACACTATAGCAGAAGAAGACGAGAGAAACTGTTAAAATGTCTGTTTTTTGTTTGAAGACGGTAATGAATTAGTTGTTGGTGTTGTAAATTTACGAATAATTCGCATAACTTTACAATTTTACAACAAAAATTTAAATGTAAAATTTAATTGTTTTGATTTCAAAATAAGCGTTAACTATTTTTCTGCTTATATGAGCACTTTAACATAATTTACACTTTAACATAATTTAAGTTTGTTCAATGTCAAGGAAATTTTTAAAGCGGCTATTAAGCAAAACTAATAAAACGGTTTGTTGGCCCTATTACCTTGACCCTTTGAGGAACTTAAACTTAATTGTATTTATAAATGACAAAGTATGTTTGCGCTTATTCGTTTCACAATCGATTGTTTCTATCGATCTGAACCAAATATTGCATAATTATTGCATAGTATGGATTTTATCGCACGTGGATATATTTGATTAGATTTGCCGTAACCTGTCTCTTTCCTCTTTGGCAATTTTACCTTCCTGTACTTTTCCAACAAAAGCCAATATCTTTCAATTTTGTCACAAATTCCGTTATGAAAACCGTTGGTTGTTTCGAAAGGTCCAGAGTTGAAATACTGAACTAGAAATCACCTGATACATTTTGACTAGTCTGGGGGGGGGGAGGGGGGGGGGGGAAGCGTCCCGATCTGCTGGTTCCAGCTAAAACAGACAATTTCGAAAATGTATACATTGATGTTTTCCATCTAAATTCAAAATTTGTTTAAATCATAGATTTTCCATCTCTACGATCTCCGTCTTATTCATCAACAATACTGATTTTATTTGTATTTTCGATATGTCCTGATATTTCGCTTCGATTTTGATTGACATAATTTTATTTATAAATAATTTATATCAAAAGCAAAAGGAAGGAAATGCTTTCGTTATAAATTTAATAAATTGGAAAGGAATTTCAATTGGAATTTCATAAAGTAAACATTCAACTGTCCACACCGAGCAAATGGGATGGGAGTAAGATTATTTTAACTGGCAAAGACTAAACCCAACGATAGAAAGCAATAGTAAGTTGTTAAATTCGTACAAAACAAAAAACATTTACATTTGCACAAAATCCTAGCTGAAGTATGAACAGGTCTGCCTTCACAAGTATTTTACTTTTTTCTAGATAGTCATAGAAAAAACTGAACACCGAACAGCTTAGCGAAGATATTTGAATCTGTTGGGAAAATAACAGTGGAAGCTGTCAATATCATTGACCCAACAGATTGAAATATCTTCGCTAAGTTGTTAAATTTGTTTACAATATAAAAAATGGACTTTGAAATTACAGCACTTTATTTGATTTTGTCCATTTTTATAAAAATGTTTTTGAACTAAAATCATGTTTCATTAAGTGGTAGTTGTAGAACTCTCAATCCGTTCAAAACTTCAAATTTTACAGATATTCTTTGTTAGTATTTACTGTTTTGACACTTATTCAATTTCGGTAATGAATAAAAATTCCCATACTCAACAAACATCATGAAACAGATAGATTGAATTTAGAACAAATAATTTCAAAATTTGCTTTCTTAAATAGAAATACTAAAATGATTTTTAGTTACTCTTAATAATATTCAAGTATCTGTTGCACTACCTAGTAATAGTTTTAAAATTATTTCAAATTACATTGAAAAACCGGTTTTTAAGTTTTTATTTTAGAGAAATGTAAAGAAATACGCTTAAGTGTGATAAAAATTAGAATTTTATGCGGTCAGTTCCCTTTTAAAAACATGTGCTTATAAAATAAAAATTCTTGTTATAAGTAGAATATGCGATATATAATAAATCAAAATTAGCACTTTCATTAGGCGTCCGAACGAAGCAATAGAGAATAAAAGTTTGAATTTTAACGAATTTTCGACATTTTTGTCTAATTCCTATTTAATTGGCATACGACTCTACTCGTACATAATAAGAATAACTTAACATAGTAAGAGAAAAGAAGATTTTCAACAATCTTTTAAAGTAATTAATTTATTACAGAACTATAATACTTTATATTTCCACTTTTACTTGAAAAGTGAAATTTGTTGTTGTATATTTTTTATAAATTATGCGTAATATATACGCGCGAAACGGAAATCTATAGGTAGTTTTCGTTTTTAATAATGATTTAAAATTTTTTGTGACTTGATTCTTGAAAATATAGAATCAATGTCATTTTCAGAATTGCAAAAAATGCCTGCTTTTTGAGAATATAAATTGCATATACCATTTGTAGACGCAGTCTATTTAAATAAACAAAAATTCGTCGAGTTTCAGATTGTTTTGGTTTCTTTTCTGTTACGACTTAAATACATCGATAAGTGGAATATTGTCTTCGAACTACTCGAAAATCTTTCTAAATCTGAACAATTCCTAAGATTTATATTTAATTCAGAAATATCTATAATCGCAGAACCACATAACTCGTCATTCTTAGTGGCCAAGAACGTTGATCATCGATACGTACTATACAAACATCCCAATAACTGCTGTTTTATTGCAAGCCGTTTCTAATTTATGTGTTTTACGTATTAAAGGTTTACCTGTTTTAGGTTTTCTGGAATGATTTATAGATTTTGAAAGCTTTTATAGTTAATACATATACGCATTTTTGGGTTCTTTCTTTATAGCATTGACATCAGCATTGACATCATTCCTTTTTGATAGCTTGCCTAAGTTGTTGTTTGGACTTAAGACATTTTAATGTTTATTAAGTGCTTAATTGTAAATCATCTTACCAATTAAATTAATATTTGTTTCTTTAGCATTCTAAGAAAAACTATTGAATTATTCAAAACCAGTATTAATCAATGTGTACTTTTGGTACACGTGCATCAAAGAGATCATTCCTTTTGTTTAAAAAACTTTAATTTCGATGTGTGCAAAATGTTTTGAATCTGTTGGATCAAGCTCAATAAGACATCGTTACTTTTTTAGAGTGTATCCTAAGCCAGAAATAAATACGAAAATATTTGATACCTTTAAAAATGTTCGTTTTCGTGACCTTGAGCCTCAACGATTTTATTCATTTTGCTTAACAAACAAATACTTTTTAACAAGAGACCTTTATTTAGAGATATTCAGATTTAGAAACCGTCCGTAAAGCAACATTCAAAATTACCGAACATTAATTGTTTTTTATAATGGTACATTTGCCTTTATTTTCATTTACATCTTGTTACGGTCGTTGGCAAAACGTATAAACTTGTAACTTTTAGGAGTTTTATCACGTTTCGCTATAGTTTTAAAATACTCTACTTGATGTCAAACACCTTGCGTGAAAGGCAACCAGAGAATATTTTCACCGGTTTAGGTCAACATCGAAACAGATTGAAGGATATTTGACGATCAATTGCACGGAATCGCTGCTATTCAAGGTTGGAAATCCATTAATTTATCTATTTTATATTATTTGGACATCCGACGTCACCGTAATCCAACATTATATGGTTTTCAATACAGATTTGTTGATAATAAATTTGCTCCTTGTAAGAAACTTTTGAGTAAACTTTCAATTTTAATTTTATTTTTTTAATTTTTTCGTTAATATTCTTTTTTTTATTAATATTATACGCAATAGATAGCAAAGATTTACGCAATAGATAGCAAAAATCGGTTTTTCGATTTTGTTGAACATTTACAGAAAAAAAACATGATCTTTATTTTTACTCCAATTTCAATCACACTTATTATTATTTTTTATAACTTGATTAAACTAAATATGTTTTTCTCATTAAACATTAACATTAAATACCTATATGAATGGGGCAATCTGAGTTGCCATAATGGAACAAATCCCTTTTCTTCTTGATCTATTCCTTTCTCTAGCTGCTATCCTGCTATAATTTGGCTAAATGTTATCAGTAGAGCACATATACAATCATTTTTAACAATTTCCTTCCAAAACAAAAAGCAACAACCTCGTTGGCATTAAATGTGGCTTTGCTAACGTTAGTATGGTCTCACAAAGTTTTTGTCTGTTAAATGCAACAGATTAAATGCAACATGATTGACTTTGGTATGTAAGTGTAGTAATGAAAATTTTCTTCTTTGTCGATTTTCACGGCTTTTACGAATAGATTCATATCAATGGTTAGTACGAGTATATATGGTGAGTGGTCACGTTTCGATTTATTTTGTTTAAAACTTCTTTGGCCAACTATTTCGTATAATTTTAATGTTATTTGTTATGTTGTTATATTGTAAGTCACGATACCTAGGTGGTATTGTTTCTTTTTTTACATTATTGCCTAATGGCGACTATTGAATTTCAATATTTACAGTATACCAGTCACATTGCTATTATTATGTTTATTATTTATTGGGTTACTAGTTTCAGTATTGTTTTGACATTTAGTTTAGTGTCAATGTTATTTCGGTTCATATTAGAAATTGATTTTATTTTATTAATATTTTTTTTAAATTTTTTTTATCTTAATATCAGGAAATTCTTTTTCCGTTCATTCATCTGAGTTATATTGTAGCATAATTCTCATAATCCTGAGTTGTTCTATTTGAATTTTTGATCTACAACTTATGCCACCTTTACTTTCCTTTTGAATTTTTGCTTCTCTTTAGACCAAACAAAATATATTCATTATTTATATACCAAACATTGTATTTGCGACTATAGAGTTGGGAATGTGACATGTAGTACACTAATAAAAAGCTTAATGAATTATATTTGGAATAATTTTAGCACTGCACAGTGTAAATACAAATTATCATAAAAATGTATAAGCAATAACCTTTAATTTTTTATATCAGTGGTAACTTGTTCTACCAACATTTTTAAGATATGTTATGTCTCCTTTCTCTAGAATGAAATTGGATACTGTCTCATCTTTTCACAGCATTTACCAGCCTGCTAAATTAAAACATTGTGATATCTACTCGATTTCTGTGAGTTAATAATTTATTTTCGATATTTCATTTCTACTGACGACCGTCAAAGCGATAAGAACTAGTGCTTAATAAGTGTACAGAAAAATAGTTATATGTACTACCAATTAATCTGTTAATTGTTATAAGATACGTTAAAATTATTGTAATTTATAGTGGTGATAAAGCAAGTGGATAGTTTACAAACAGATACCTATAGTGCTATTTGTGATAGTATAAATTGATCATATTTACTATCGAACTATCGAATATTTTAACCGCATGTGGTAAAGTGATCGCGCCATTTCATCATACGTCAATATCACGCCATATTATCCGAAGATTATCTACTTTTCGAGCCTAATATGTTCGGTGGCATCATGTACAAGGCCGATAGTCCAAAGGTAAGTAATTTTCATTTGTAATCTCTGCAATAATATGTACCATCATCAATACAAAGAGATCATTGGTCCAGCTAAAATAAGAGACAGTCGAGACGAATTGGTGTTGCTTTACTAATTGTTCGGAAGAGGCATCATCTGCTCCAGAACTTGTTGTCCCTTCTTCGTCAACTTCGAGTACCTGAGGATGGCTGTGGACCTGTGTATCTAATGATACGCATAGAGTTTAGGACTGATGGATTTCAGCAATGTGAATTAAATTACAATCTGATTGTTGCTGATCTTCCGGATAACTCTGGAGAACTATTACATGTCCTCCAGTAAATTTAATAGTTAGAAGACACATACATAAAATTCAAAAAATTAAGCTCCCAAAATTAAGGCGATGAAATAAAAAAAGGGAATTAAAACCAATGATGTTTGCCAACGACATTGGCTTTGAATCGGAACAAAGTATTCAGCTATATTTTTGTGACCATCTCACACCTTTACGTCACTCATTATTTCGCGGAGCACTTAAAATAAAAAAATTATCAAATTACAAATACCTGTGGATTTCTGAGGGCAATATACTCATCCTTAAATCTGAAGGATCTAGAACAGAAAGTAGATGCAGGACTCCTAAAAACAATTAAGAAGTACAATTAAGTATTACTTTATATTATTTATTAAAATCTGTTAACTTATTTTTTCCTTAGGCCCACAATTTCTCCGGACATTACAGTTGTTTTTATTTATTCACTACATTTTTATTTTTGGTTTTTACCACTGCTAAATTTCCTAATTTCTGTTTTCATTTTACTTTTAATATTGGATTTCATTTCTATTTGCACTGTACACATACGTTAAAAACCTACATATGCTTATTTATTCGTTTTATATACAATTTTATAGTTACACCTTTATTTATATTATTGTTTTTATTTTCGTTTTTGGCCACTGTCAAATTTTATTAGACCATTGCAGTTTGTTTTAAGATTTCCATTTAAGTTTCGATTTTTAATTTTTGTTTTATTTAATGAAACTTTTTGGAGGTTAAAACTTTTCTTATTAAACGAATAACGATCGTTAATAATTTACCAAGCCTATTAGGACTGACCAGGAGTATCAAGAAAAATACAGAAATTTCATATGAAATTTCCACAACTAAGATGACAGAGGTAAGATCCATCTCTGTTTAGCAGAACTTCGTGCTTCTATTTGTATGCTTAAGTGTTGTAACAGCACATCAGGGGATGTTACCAATCATAAACGTAATCTATCAAACGTGTATTTCCAAAACAAAAATAATTTAAACATAATAAAATTGTTTGGCTCACTCCATAACTATACACGCCACTGTAAATGAGCAGCTGTTGCTCAAAGTGATGTAGGTTGGTTTATGGCGTGAAGTTGTGTAAATGAATACAAGAAATTAAAAACTAGATGAATAAATAGATGAAGATTTCATTTTCCATTTTATGTCAATATGTCAACCCTACAAATGTTTTTTTATTCGCCTGAAGATCTATAATGTTAGTTTGCATCTTTGCTATTTTATACAATAAATATTCACTTATCGATTTTTTCTGAATCAATTTTCTAAAAATTATGCGATAACTGAATAATTATGCGTTTTGTGAATTTCCCTTTAATCACTCATTATCCGAAATGAAAATATGATTATGAAAAAACCTCATTAGAGGCGGCCAAATCCCTTGATGTGATATAGTGCCAGAGAGAGAGGGAGAAGTGTCCATAATTTATCATCAGCTGATATCATTTAGGTTGAATGGAAATTTGCTAATGATTTATATGTTTTTTATGCATTTATTTTATCGTCTACAATCTACAGCTGTAAATGTTTTAGTTCAAGAAATAGCGCAGGTTGGAGACATGAGCATTCAACCAGTTGACTCGTTTAAATATCTTGGAGCTTACTTAGACACATGCCTTAATTGGAAAACGCTTATTCAGTCAACCGGAATTTATCAACTGCAAGTATTTTTTATCTCCATCGTGACTATTATCCTACTCCGATGCTAAAAATTGCTTACCATGCACTAGTTATGGTTAAATTAGAATATGGGTTGGTACGCTGGGGTGGTGGTTATTCTGCAACTTTGTACCGTTCATTTGTTCAACAGAAAATGATTTTGATGATATTTATAAAGTAACCAAGAACCGAATTAACTTGGAGTTTATTCATTACAACCAACATTTTACCGTTCAAACACTTTATGTCTACGAGGATATTTTTTAATCGAAGTGGCCAACAAATAGAGAGAAGCAATTTTCGTTACTATTTTCGCGGTAACCACCAATTTCTTTGTAACATTTCAATATTTTACAAGGACTACTTCCATTGCTCTGGTTCCATTACTGTACGAACATTTTTCAATGCAATACCACTTTATATTACCTAAACATAAACAATGGCCTTTTGGAACTATTGATATCACCTTTTTATTCAGGGTTATTACATAAAAAGTATTGGACGTCACGTGGTTTGAAATTAAAATCTAATCATTATGGTTTTTATTATTAATAGCTTTGTTATATCCCTTTTCCGGCCAGATTTTTTTTGTTTCTATTTAGCCCACTGTACACAAATGTGTTTGTAAAAAACGTAGTTTGAAATAGCGTTTTTTTCATGATCCTCTTTCGTACACGATTTTTACTTACACAATTGTGATCGCGGGCTGGAAAAGGGATATTATTGTAATCGTTTTATCCTATTTATTATTATTCTTAATTTAAACATACATTTTTGTAAATACTTGAATCTTGTACGTAGTTTTACGATTTTGCTTTTGTCGGTTTTCGATACAGAATTCGCTATTTTTTAAAAATAAAACTTGAACCAGATTTGGGAAAATATATTGTTCAAATTTATTCTAGTAGGTAAAGAAGTAGAAAAATAATTAGTAAAAGAAGTTTAAAGGAAATAATTGATAAAATAAAGTGTCGTTAATTTCATTATAATAAAAATAAACATAAAATTCGATAAAGTATCGAAAAAGTGGTGGTTATAGAACATGTCAGAATAGATCTATGACACATTTTTAAAAGAATGGTCGTTGTTTGACGTTTACGTTGAATTGACGACCGCTTGTGCTTGTTCGTTCTGTCACTCTAAACCGATACATGCAAAATTTTTTGCATGCAATCCAACAAATGTCTTTGGTATAGACATTATCTACATTCTTTAATGTGAACCAAAGTTATAAAGTAATAAAACCAATATTGCCAACGTGCGGTAACACTCAGTTGTGACCTTTTTGCCATAAAATTTTAAGTCACAAACTAGATTTCTGTTTTAGCTAATTACCTGAGTCTAGAATGTTTATTTAAAATACCTATAGTGATATATTCGCCTTAAAGCATCATAAATCATTAGATGTCCTGCCCAAGCATATTAAAGGTCATGAAAACAATTAGATTTGTTTACCATTTTAAAAACATCATCTACCGTAATAAACAAATAAACTTGCAACTTTCGTAGAACGAAAATACATCTATTTAAGACCACATCAATTACAATTAGTTGTGTTTACTTTTTATATATATACGAGTATTGAAATTATAATCGTCTAACATTTTCCAAATATTTATATCTTAAACCGAGAAATGAGAAATATAAAACCACACAAAAATTAAGTGCTGTAATGTAACAAATAATTAGAAATGTGAATAACGTATATTATAAATAATATAAAGTACTGGCAATATAAGAATGAATATGTGTATCAGTTTGTATACATATAAGTACTATTTTTAAAACAAACACCATTTCTATTTCTATTTTTGTGAAAAACTGAATCAAAACAAAAAAATTAGTACTATAATTAATTGCATAAATAACACCGAGAGATTATTATTTGTTACACAAATAAATTTTATACAATTTTCAAAGTTCTAAAATATAAAATCAATACGGGAACTAAAAATTAAAAATTTAAATGTTTCATTTAGATTTCTAATATGGAATATTAATTATTACACAAAGGCTACAGTTGGTTGGGTAAAAGTAAATACTTGTAGTAAAAGATCTGGGAACTCTTGGTAATCTAGATTTAGGGAATAAATTATTTCTTATTAGTATTATATTATTCTGTACCATAGTCCAAATTTCTAGATTATGGCTTTAAATAATTCTATTCTAAAGGGTGATTTTTTTGTGGTTAGGATTTTCATGCATTAGTATTTGACAGATCACGCGGGATTTCAGACAAGGTGTCAAAGAGAAAGATGCTCAGTATGCTTTGACATTTCATAATGAATAGACTTACTAACGAGCAACGCTTGCAAATAATTGAATTATATTACAAAAATCAGTGTTCGGTTCGAAAAGTGTTTCGCGATTTACGTCCGATTTATGGTCTACATAATCGACCAAGTGAGCAAACAATTAATGCGATTGTGACCAAGTTTCGCACTCAGTTTACTTTATTGGACATTAAACCAACCACACGAATGCGTACAGTGCGTACAGAAGAGAATATTGCGTCTGTTTCTGAGAGTGTTGCTGAAGACCGTGAAATGTCGATTCGTCGCCGTTCGCAGCAATTGGGTTTGTGTTATTCGACGACATGGAAGATTTTACGCAAAGATCTTGGTGTAAAACCGTATAAAATACAGCTCCTGCAAGAACTGAAGCCGAACGATCTGCCACAACGTCGAATTTTCAGTGAATGGGCCCTAGAAAAGTTGGCAGAAAATCCGCTTTTTTATCGACAAATTTTGTTCAGCGATGAGGCTCATTTCTGGTTGAATGGCTACGTAAATAAGCAAAATTGCTGCATTTGGAGTGAAGAGCAACCAGAAGCCGTTCAAGAACTGCCCATGCATCCCGAAAAATGCACTGTTTGGTGTGGTTTGTACGCTGGTGGAATCATTGGACCGTATTTTTTCAAAGATGCTGTTGGACGCAACGTTACGGTGAATGGCGATCGCTATCGTTCGATGCTAACAAACTTTTTGTTGCCAAAAATGGAAGAACTGAACTTAGTTGACATGTGGTTTCAACAAGATGGCGCTACATACCACACAGCTCGCGATTCTATGGCCATTTTGAGGGAAAACTTCGGAGAACAATTCATCTCAAGAAATGGCCCGGTAAGTTGGCCACCAAGATCATGCGATTTGACGCCTTTAGACTATTTTTTGTGGGGCTACGTCAAGTCTAAAGTCTACAGAAATAAGCCAGCAACTATTCCAGTTTTGGAAGACAACATTTCCGAAGAAATTCGGGCTATTCCGGCCGAAATGCTCGAAAAAGTTGCCCAAAATTGGACTTTCCGAATGGACCACCTAAGACGCAGCCGCGGTCAACATTTAAATGAAATTATCTTCAAAAAGTAAATGTCATGGACCAATCTAACGTTTCAAATAAAGAACCGATGAGATTTTGCAAATTTTATGCGTTTTTTTTTAAAAAAAAGTTCTCAAGCTCTTAAAAAATCACCGTTATAATCCTTATACCAATTGTTTAAGGATGACGTCTATTTCTATTGATGCCTTAAGATTTTTATATATAAGTTGTTATCCGTTAAGACGCCCATCGAAAATCGAATTCCGCAAGTAACTTCTGATAAGTTTCGAGCCCATTAGTGGTATCATAATATTTTTCTTCCATAACTTCAATTTTCTTATGCTTTGATTGAAACTATAATACAATCTGCAATGTTTAAATATATGGGTTTTGGTTACAATAATACATTTTAAACAAGACAGTATCTGTTTGACGTTCTTCAATTTGAAACCATAGTGCATCCAGAATTGGAATAAAAATAATGCAGTATTCTTCAGGAGATGTTACAAAAATATTTTCTCAACGATGAGCAGATCAGCGTGGAAAAGTAATGTTTATTTCTTTTTTTGGTAAATACTGAATACTTTTTTAAATATTTTCAATAATTGGCATCATTCACGACGTATACAGAAAATAAATTCTGCACGTAAATATATAGTTTTCAGTTTCTAAAAGACGACTCGACGCACTCTTCAGTGACGTTTGCCATATTACATTTGTTAAGGCAGCACAATTTTTAAATGATTAATATTCTTCCGCATACATTCTTCCATCACATACCTTCCCCACGGGCCTACAATGTTATTTTACTAAATACATATCTTACATAAGTATTGGTACATCAGTTAAAGTTCAATGGTTTTATCTGTTTTAACTTTATTGCTGAACCAGCAATTTTATTGCCACTGAAAATGTAGGAGTTCTGGCACAGAGAGAAAAGAAGCAAACATCAACACCAACCATTGCTACAGTCCGCAAAAAAGAATAAATATGGACATGTAACTGTTTCACTTCTATTTATTAGTAGTATTGTGCGTATTCGAACACGAAATTTTATTCTTTATTTACTCCATTGTTGTGTATTGACGTTTGTAAAAATTAGAAAAGTATCGCTGGTGGTCCAGGTTGCAACTAACTTAATTACAAAAAATGACATATAGTATGCTGTCCATACGCCGACAAAATGAAGAATAATTGAAGTGTTTTTTTACTATATGTATATGCTATAAATTTTCTAAATATGTATATAACATTGTTATGTCTTTAGTTTAGAATTTCGAACACAATTAAACAAAGCCAAGCTAGCGCGGTAAAATGAATAAATTATCGAGAATAATGCCGATTGTTTACTTTTTACGCATGAGGCATTCATGTCAAAATTTGTAGTTATAGAATTTTATTGGAAATCCGCTAGATGGAATCCAATCGTCAATAGATTCCAGATATATTTTCGTAAAAAATGTTTAAAGGAAAAAAGAAAACAAAAAATAGGGGGGTGTCTCTTGTTTACTTCTAATTTTCGTTATTGTTTGTTAAGAATTTAATTTGCATTTTTCAAAAAAATTACGTTGGATTGTTTGGGTGAAGTTAGCTTTGCATTCACATTAGTTTTAGCTCTTGTATATCTTGTAATTAGTGAATAAGTTTAATTATTTTTCTAGTATCAGTGCATATAGCATAGGCATAGATAAAACCGATAAATATCGAATAAAGAGGAATTGCAATACTCGACGAGATTATAAAAAAATAAATTTGTGGACCGCAGTCAAGAATTAAATTTAAATCGAAAAGGACGAAAAAAAGACAAGTAATGTACGGTACCAGTAATAATTTTAGGAATAACCCCTTAAAAGCCCCCCAGAAATAACCCTTATTACATCTGTCAATAAATTTGCACAAATTATCAAAATAAAATGATTCTTCCGCAGAGATTACGTCCCTGTTATTTGAAAATCTTTTGCTTACTTAGTTTTTTTGGATGTGATAATTCATTCAATCTGCAATTTTGTGCTATTAGCTGCATTTCATGACACCACCATGATCCAGATCATGACATCATTTACATGTGAAACAACAACAACAACACGATCACGTGTTGTTGTTGTTTCACATGTAAATGATGTCATAATCTGGATCATGGTGGTGTCATGAAATGCAGCTATTGTTATGCAATATTCGGCTTATATACGGTCCGTTGTCAATTTGTCATGTAAAAACAATATGTTCAAGCAATGATTTGACCTCGTCTTTTTTCCTTAATAGCATTTTTCAATATATGAAAAAGTCCCGCATAATAAGCCTTGTAATTGTGCTCTTACAAGTTAGGTAGTCAATCAGATGGTTAAACTTCTTCGGTGGTGGATTTCCCTGCGCTATCCATTGCATGAATTCCTTTTTCGACTCTGCACATAAAGCCATTAATGAATGGTCCTATACACATTAACCAACGTTTCGCCACCCACCGGTGGCTATTTGTTTTATAAACTTAACCGGATTATCTTCACTCATTTCTAAAATTTCCTTAGAAGTTTCCACTCGATATTTTTTCTATACAGATATATCAACAGATTCGTAGTGGATTTTGCAAATAAAACTCAGCGTTTTAAAGTTACAAACTTTGTTTATTAACACCTTTAACTTCTTTAACAAATTCACTATTTATTACGTTCTTCACTGTTCACTATTTTACTTTTACTGCAATTTTTCGTTGCTCAACGTGTACTGTTCATTGTTAAATTACAACTGAGTCTAATGATGTGTGCCTCGGGTGGATTTTGTCGGCTAAATTATGAACTAAACCTTTTGTGATGACCTTACGCTATTCGCCGTCAGCTTACAAATGAAAATTCTCCTTGCGAGGTAACTTTTCAATTTAGTTGTGAAATGTCATTATTTGGTATTTAATACGTGTACAAATTTTTACATGATACTTTTTTTTATTTTTAAACATTTTTTAGTTTATAATAATATGTATTTGCAAATAATGCAACTTTCATATCATCTTCCATTATTTTAATTTAATTTAATATTTTCTTTATCCACGAAAAGTCGACAATTTAGTATTCCGAATAGTCGGCGCAGCTTGTTTTGTTGATGTCACTGCCATCTATGAATGTTTATTGTGAAATACTGAGCAATTTAGTTTAGTTCATAATTTAGTTGGAAAAGTCGACCTGAGGCGTGCACCATTAGCCCCTAATCGCTCGGCTTACATACTTGTGCACCGCTGCTCGAGTTTATTCCACTTATTGGATCCGTCGATGCATGCATCTCGCATAATAATAAAATTACTGCCTCGGATTGGACTCCAACCAGCGGCCTTTGGAGTGATAACAATTGGTGTTGTACATCTTAATCACTCGATGACCAAATGATATATCTGTGTATAGTAGAAATTCTAACAATATATGTATTAAAATTTCATAACTCATTTTGATTCGTCTATCTTAAGATCCTCGGTTAAAATTACCATTTCATGAGTTCCGTTGCGAAGATCATCTTCCCGTGATTTTCTACCAGACGGAACTACTTCATTGTTATTTGGTAAGTAGAACTACATAGATCCTCCATAAAAATTTTTCATTTGTCTTTCGGTATCCTTAGAAATATGTACTATTTTCCTTTACAAGAAATGTAATCACAGCACGATGTTCAATATCTACCATTGTTCTAAATTTTCAAAATACGTGTTCATTAAATCACTCACAGAAATTAATTGATTTGCATTATTTTTTTTGCCGGTTGAATAAATTCATAAATAAACAAACATAATAAAAAATTTCTTATACCGTTATTTCATAAATAAATAAATCTATTATCTAACTTAATGAACCCCCGTCGAAGGCAAGAAGACTGCACATTTATACAACGATCTTGACGCGTATACATCTACTTGAGACAAATGATAATTGATGTTTAAGCTCGATTCTTTGTTATGTTATGAGCTACAACAACAGTCTTGGCGTCACGAACAGGTGTATAACAATAAACTAGCAACATTTGGTACTTTCTGTCCAGTTATAGCAGAAGGATAAATATCTAACCCTATCTCGCAATTAACAAACCTGTAATAAAATCTGGCATAATTTCAAATATACGTTGGTATAGTTGAAATCATCCAGAGACACTAAAATCAAGGTGTTTGTAGGAACAATTGCTTATCCACTACAACATAGACCATAACACACGAAAAGGTTGAGAAATTAGTTCATACGTAAAGTTCTGTTGTTTACAAGATCTGTAAACGAATGAAGAATGAATTGAAGATTGATCACTTGATCTCTGAATAATCTATACCATATTTTAAGATCACTTAAGAATAAACAGAACATATTTTTGCTAGAGCAAAATTTAGTTTTCTTTAAAGAAATATAATATGTATTTTATTTTTTCCATAAATAATAAATACTTACTGGCATTGCAATAGAAGATAAACCATTTAAATTCCATCATACAAATTTATTAAAATTGGGCATAGATTATATTCAAAAAACGATATTCAAAATTATTATGACGTTCATAGGCAAACAATATTCGTTTTATTCTGCCTATCGGGTAGAAATTAATATTTGTAACTTTAAGAATATTTATACAATAAAATAATACATATGTATTTACTACTAGTTACAAAATATGTTTTCTTTGTTAATTTCAAATAAGACAAATAAAATTTTTGAATATTTTCGTTAATTCATTCGAACTATCCTCACAGTTCCAAAAATCCAAACAGTAATTTCAACTTTCTTTGAAATATTTGAGCAAAGGTAGTGTTACTTTACGAATGACGTTTTGCGTCTCTGGCAACAATGAAATAGGTTATAATTTGCGTTTCACACTGAAATTCAATGCGTGAAATAACAATTTCACCGTTCACAGATTCACACCGAATTTAAACCACATAATTAAATTTATCGGAAATAATTAGATTATTCACAAATAAGTAATGCTTTTTAAATCACCATTACTTAGTTAAATGGGCATTTAACGTAGTTAAATTTTAAACAGCAACAATAATATTTTAAATAACAAAGATACGAGTAGGCTTCCTTCAGAACACTTTGTTAAGCAAGGTAAAACCAATATACACGGTGAGTTAGTTAAAAAATTCATCACGTTTATTTTGATACACCGATAGAAGAATTAAAGGGTCATATATTAATTTTTCTATGTTGCAAAAAACTTATACAGAGAAAATCTTTTTTATGGAAGTGCGAATAGTGTTAAAACAGGAAATACAAAAAATATATTGGGGTGAAATGCCAAGCTTTTAACTCGGAAACGGTGTAAGATAGAAAAAAATTACTTATAATGAAATTTGTTCAGTGTAGAGGGGACGTTTAGTGGTGATCTTGAATGACCTTGAAATCCAATAGTTTGGGTGATATTAACGAGGGTACCAAATTCAAGGGACTATCCCGAAACACTACACATAATATTGACTCAATGGGCTAACAGAAAATCGTAGTGTGATTGTGGGCTGATTAGCTAAATCTTTTAATTTTTTCGTACGTCATTAACATTTATGCCCGATGATATGAAGATCGGCAGATAGAAAAGAATCCGAGAGTAAAGATGTATTTTTATCCGAGAATATAATTTTCTGCCCATTGTATATGAACAATTTTATCATTTTTATATCCTCTGATTTATTGCATAGCAGTTTTATTTTATACCATTGGTAACACTTTGCCTTTTACGTATAATATATTATTAACAAATTAAATTAATTTCATTCAGTCTTTATACATTTTATTTTTTTCCTAAACAATTCATGAATTTTAATTGCAAGCTAAGTAATTAAAAATTTACTACACACAATACTAATACTCTATTTTAAATGAATAGTTATGGTCTGGCTCCGTAGTTGTGGATAACATAAATTTGAATTTGATATTTCGACAGTAGAAAAACCTGTACAAAATAAAATGGCCTTACGAATTTTATTTCGACGAGAAATCGACTCCTCAGTAGTCAACATAAATTTTACCATTTTACAAACTAATGTGCAATTAACAAACATATAAATTCTCAATTCCATCCAATTTATTTTTATAAGCATCTCTGAGCTTGCTGTCGTTTTTCTACACTCAGGAAAAAAATATGATTGAGCTGATCATAAAAGTGACCATCATTGTTTTGATTACATGCAATGATTATGTGTGAATAAACAATCATTTGAAATAATTGTATTTAACACACAATGATGATATTTATCATACAAATTATGATTGGATTAACCATTGCTATGATTAAATATGTAGTTATTATGATGATAATAATCAACCCAATTAATAAGGATTATTATGATAACACTGAGAGAAAAAATATAGATACTAGTTACTTACTACATTAAATCCGGAATTTATTTTCTCCATCATGAGCATACCGAAAGTTTGGTTTTTCACTATCTCAAAATTTTATTAACATTTGTTATATTCGGTAATCTCATAAGACTACTATACTGCAGCCATGGAACTAAAAGTAAAATCTAGATATTTAGTATTTACATACGAATTAATCACCCATTAAAATAGCGATTTTTTATAAATACACTAAAAATTATTAAACGAATCAAAATTTAATCATGCAGTATGTTTACCCTAATCATAGGAGAGGAATATGATTACAAGTATCATAATAATAATAATAATAAGCTCCGTTTTCACTGATTGACATAATTAATCAAACAATAATTTTATAATGATTCCTATTATTATAATATGGTAAATGCAATCATGTATTTATCATATTTTTTCCTGAGTGTAGTACTACGTCCTTTTTGAAATAATTAAATATTCGTTTATATTTTATGAGAGTGCGAAATATTATAAACGATAGAAAATGAACAATTAACTATTTTGAATTAAATTGTTATAATTATTTATTTACATATCCATCAAACTCAGCCAAATGCAAATTTTTAAAATGTCGAAAACGAGACAAAAATAATTTCAATCCTCTGTTCTAGACAAGTAAAATAGCAGAAAAATAATCCGCAGATCTATTATCTATTTTATCTTCGTTCATTCAATACATAAACACATTTTTATTAACCACATGTTTTTTATTTCGCAAAATTATTTTGAATATTTTCAAAAAGTTTAAAAAATCACTCGATCGATTTCGACTTGTTAGGTCATCACCAGGAGTATCTACTGATTTGTAAAAATAAAAATTTCGTTATATAGTAGAAAAAAATAAATTATAAATAAAAGAAGGAGGGACAAAAAAATAAGCAATAAAAATTAATCTACGGATCGCGCAGGTAGGCGATTAGTCTTCGGCTGAGTAACAAAATTCAAGGTATATTGAAGTACATTTAATTACCCGACGTATTAGTCAAATTATTGCGTACGTGAGAATAGAAAAGGGCGGGGTCTGTAATTGGTGAGAACGAATCGGATTTCACTATGTTCGTTAAGGATATTTTGGTTAAGAAATATTGATTTTCAAATTTCGTAAGATTCTAAGGTATCTAAACGTCTGCCTTTGGGTTATGTATGTAATATGTCTAAATTGTTCAAGCTAGCTGTATGATTTTCTGAAGTTAAATGGCTATGGAAAGTTGATTGATTGCAACCAGATAAATGTTCTTTAGCTCTAACTCCAAAATTGCGCCCAGTCTGACCAATATAGGAACTACTACCAACTATAGAAACTACAATCATTCCAATTGATCCTATAAACACCAGACTTGGAAAGGTGTTCAACTCTAGGTTTATTGTTTGCGAAATAAAAAACAAGTGGTTAATAAAAATGTGTCTATTAAGTAAAGTGTGTTTCGCCAAGTGCCTACGGCAAATAGTGTAAAAAGCAATACAAAGGCGATATATCGGAAGTTATATCCTTTGTTTGCGTTCATACAATCGATCGTTGCTATTCGAGATCTTAGTTGTACATGTCATAAGGGCATAAGCTTGACTCAATCAACTAATAGCAAATCATAGTGAGATATGGGCTGATTGACAAAATTTTTTACAACTTTTAGTAAAACAAAACATTTTTACTAATCAGCTTTCTTTTGAAAAGTTCATTACATTGGAGCAATTTCATTTCTACAAATATTTGTTTGTATATCAAAAAATGTTTGTCTCTGTGTGCGTGGGTGGTGTCGTGCAGATTAAAGGTTGTTAGTTTCCTACAGACCGGATGGATCGAGTGACCGATGTGAAACTTTATAAGTAAGCTTTTTCCATAAATTGGTACATCCCAGAGATTTTTTGGACGAAATCGGTTCACCGGAAATGGAAGTTTCCATAGAAGCTTCTTCGTTTTTAAAGTATATCATTCGCGAGGAAAACGCCTAGAACACAAATTGCTTGGTCTCAAATATAGATTTCATGTAAGAGTAGTGCCTGCAAATATAATCAATTCTTCGGAGATTGCGTCGAAATCAGCTGCCTTTTCATTTTTCAATCTACTAATAGCTAATATCTAATAGCTGCATCTACTTCCTCTACTGTACGATGTTCGACAAATGCCTCGTCATCTGATGAGGTAATTGCTCTAATGGGAGTCACCCCTATTCTGATTTAGGCCACGTTTGTTCTCAGATTTCCATTCTTTAATGGATGCACTTCTTCAGTGGAAGTCTCATGGAATGCATTCTCTAGCGCTTTGTTTGCCGGACGTATCTAGTTGTCGCTTTCGTAGCACGGAGATATTCTGCTAAAGTGCTTGCAGTGGCCCATCCATCCGGATGATCTTAGTCAGTGGTGTGGCGTGTTGTTGATAACTTCCTCCAACTTAACAAAGAATAAACCCTTGACGGCATCTGATTTATTTTCTCTGTGTGCATGTACATTAATAGTCGTGATATTAAATTTCTTAGTTCGGTGTCTAACAGTGCATCCGTAGGGCGGAAGTCGAGATGAATATGTGCAAGCTCGTCTAATGTGTAACGTGTTGCCTGTTTCGTCAGGTTTTGAGGATCTTCAGGCCTTAAGAGGCCAAACACGTTTCACGTTCCAATTTTTAAAGTGTTCTTCGCGTACATTTTCCGAGGTCGTCTTTGTGATGAATCCGATATTGTAATCCAAGGACTTTGTATAGGGTTTATAACTTAGTGGTTTTTATGAGAGCAACCGTTCGTCTGTAGCATATCTCACTTGTTACGTGTGTGGGTCACACACTGGCGAGGTGTTTTAAGGTACTCGAGTTTTAACGAGCCACTTGATACAAGACAAACGTCTGCTTCAGCCGCCCGTAACCTGACGAACAGGTGCTGATTTGGTAATGGTTTTACGGCGCCAATAACTAGCTGCTACGTGCAGTATCAATGACTATAAGCAGAATTTACTCTGCCTCCGCTCCATCGTCTGATTCATTTAGAGTTGCTCATACACCACCATGGAGAGGTCCGAATTTAGACTAGTTTTTCATTTCATCAAATCGGCCTAAGATTAGACCCGCTATTATATACGACTGTATTAAATGTTGTGGGGATTTAACTATCTATGGCGGGAAAAACTGTATGACCCAATAAACAAATTAGCGATGCCAAAATTTTGGCGACTCGTTAAGGCCGACAATACTTGCTCCAACAAAATTTATCGCCTGAAAAGTGATCTTCAGTTCAATGTGTCCAAGAGCTGATCGGTCTGACCTTAAAAAAGTGTCAAACACCTGAAGCATGCCAAACTTAACTTAATTTTTAAAAATTACTGCCACGGCACAAAGCCGGGCATTATGACTTTGTAGAGCCAAAATGAGGCGTGAATGGTTACAGGTAATCGAAACAAAAACGTGTCCTATTTTTGATAACGTTTATTCATGAATCGGTGATTTTACCGAAGAGTTAGGCGCGTTGCACATTTCGGCTAAGCTAAGCGAGAAACGTAGTTTCTATTTTCATAGTTTAGCTCGCACAGCTCATTTCGATGCACATTTGAGCTAATTACATCGCTCACAATACCAAATACAACAATACTCAAATGTCATCCAAATTTCAAAATGTTATAAATATGTACACGATAATAGCATGTATGTGTGAGCGATATAGCTGACTTTTGCAAATCAAAGACAAACCGAGCTAAGTTAGTTTGCATCGCTCAAAACAGAAAAACATAGCTCACATCGCTTAGCTTAGCGTAGCTGAAATGTTTAACGAGCCTTAAGGTTAAATCTGAATGGGTCAGGCGAATAATGGGTAGTTATAAAAACATGTTATTTTTTTAAAGACCCTACTGATCGTGCTCCTTGGACACATTTAACTGAAGATCGCGTTTCGGGGACTTAATGCTCTTGGTGTAATTACTGACGACATAAACCAGTCCCCATATTTTACGAGAGCTCATTTGTTTTTTGAGTCCTCCGGTTTTTATCGTCCAATAGTTAGCTGGATCTCTAAAATAAAATTCCAAAGTCGCCTGAGGAGAGCGTAATCCTAGGACGATTTGACAAAAGGAAAATAGTTATGAAACGTAATTGGATTACATCACGTAACTGTTTTTTATCACATCTTGACTTTATATTATTTAATATTTTACAATCATTTTTTTTGAATTTTCCGTGTCGATCATTTTAAAAATAAAAAAACACGTTATTTAGTTATAAATCGCAGTATATCTAATAAGTTGAAAATAGAAATAAATAAAAAAATACAATAAAAAGGTTTTGCGAAAAAATTACAAATTTGAAAATTTTCTAAATCGTACAAAAACAATTCCGGTTTTTCAATTTTTTCAGAAGTTTGCTTCCATCTTGTAGCTTTTTTCATACAATTGACTCAGCTGCACGCCTTACACGCTGAGTTGAGAAAGTTTAACTTTAGAAAAAGTATTGTCAGTTAAAAAAAAGTTCGATACTCGTTAGTTTAAAAACCTTTGCCGTGTAGAAGTTCTACGTTTATCTAGAAACCCACACAAGTATTAGAAATTTAATTATCTATACAATAATCTTTTTATCATTTTTCTTCATTTTTGAAGTAAAACACGTACTATGTGTTGCATTAATATTTGTGCTCATGAAAAAATTATTTTAGTTATGTTTCCTAGATTATAAAACTCATGTAATTTTTTTTTTTTTTTTTAAATTTTTTATCACAATATAATTAATTATTAAATTACGTTTCATTTGGCATACAATTTATAAAAAAATTATCAGGATTTACGTATAAAAAAACGAATTTACTCTGTTGCAAAAGTAATTGTGTTACAAATTATTGTTGCAAAAGTATTTGTGTTGGGACAGTTTTAATAAAAAACGTTACTAATTTATATTATGTTGTTGATTTTATTTAAATTTAATATTTAGTCTGCCCACCGTTATATAATATGACCTCATTTAGTCTTCTGGGTATGCTGTCAAATAATTTGGAAATAAATTCTAGAGGTATTTTACTCCACACCTCAACAATCTCATCCCATAACTCCTGCTTGCTTCGTCCAACTCTATATGGTATATTTCGTTTTACATAAGCCCAAACATTTTCTATAATATTTAAATCCGGGCTTTGCGGTGGCCAATTTATGCGTTGTTGATCTAAATCATTTAAAAACTTGGTCACAATAAATGCTTTATGGGCAGGGGCATTGTCGTGCTGAAGAATAAAGTCAAGCCCAATTATTTTTGAACCAGCTACCAATGCTACATCATTCAGCAGTTCCAAATAGGTCATTTGGTTCATTTTCCGAGACACCATTGCTAGTGGTCCTACTCCGAGGTTGGTTATACAACCCCAAACCATAAGACTTCCTCCACCGCCTTGACGTTGTGTAGCATAAACACGACGTTTGTTTACCTTTTCTGGCTCCGAATAATAAAATTTGCGACCCCAAGATCCGTCTAACGATACCGAAGATTCGTCAGTAAACAAAACGTTTCTCCAAAATTCGGGGGGCTTGTTCATATGCTGCTTTGCGAACAACAGCCGTTTTATTTTATTTTGTTTAGAAATATAAAACTTTTTGGTGCATGTATAGGCCTGTACCCCAGCTTCTTTTAAACGACGAGAAATTGTGGAATGGTGTATTTGGAGTTCTTTGTTATCCTTTAAAGTTTTAGCGAGACCTCGTTGACTTAAATGTGCATTTGTAAGCATACATCGAGTGATGTAAGCATTAGTTATTCTTGGTCGCTGGCATATTCCGATATTTTGCACCGTTCCGCAAATATTTTGCTTCCGAACTTGATACCAAATGGTATTTTTATGGCACTTGTACTTTTTCGCCAGTTCTTCGGCTGAGATTCCCAAATTATATTCTGCCGCAATTGCAGATCGGGTTTCAATACTCAGTTCGCGGGTTTTTGGCATATTGTCACGATTTTTAATGCTCACAATTCAATGAAACTTGCAAAACTATTTGAAAACGTGTATTTTTGAAAAACAAATGCTGAAACAGTTATTTCAATGCACCATTTGTTGATTTTTTTTTAGAATTTTGCTAACACAAATACTTTTGCAACAGTAATTTGTAACACAATTACTTTTGCAACAGAGTAAATTCGTTTTTTAATACGTAAATCCTGATAATTTTTTTATAAATTATATGCCAAATGAAACGTAATTTAATAATTAATTACATTGTGATAAAAAATTTAAAAAAAAAAAAAAAATTACATGAGTTTTATAATCTAGGAAACATAACTAAAATAATTTTTTCATGAGCACAAATATTAATGCAACACATAGTATTTAAAATTATGTTCCTTTCCTTTTTTTAGGTTGGAAAAGAAAATTAAATTCGGTGGCCAAATAAAATTTTGAACACAGGTTTAATTACAATGAGCGCGCCCTCGATAGCACAGTAAAAAGAGCGCTTGTTATATAATTCGGGGGTCCCGGGTTCGATTCGTGGTGGTGACAAAAAGTTCCGGCTGGGTGTTTTTAATGTTTTATGTGTTACACTTTGCATTGTCTTATATATTTTATTTTAATATACATATTGTATGTATATTTTAGTTACAATTGCGTTTTAGAATTGTTTATGCATACCATATCGAATGTTGTCAACCGAGATTATTTTTAATCAAAGCGAATTGACTTTACGATTTCAAGTTTAATAAGCCGTTTGTCCACTTTCCTAGGGATGATTTGGCTCACGTGGCCCACAATAAAACATACTTCATCTATTAAGAAGCGTATTAAATCAATAAATGCTTAAGAATTCACATCACAAATCATAATAATTTTGTTATTGTTCGTCATTTTAAACCGCGGGAATTTTTTACTATCGCGGTAGTATATAAGGCATTGCACTAATTCTTAGAAAGTTGACAACATCGCACCAAATTTTATAAATATCAATCGTCAATTTTTGTTTTAAATTATTAAGCTGAATTACTTCTGTAAGAATAAATAATTGATTTTATGAATCATTTACTGTGCATTATTCGGTAAATTTCATTGCCTCATCTAATTCAAATTCATAAATAGAAATTACGAAGAAATTGTTTAATTACTTTACTTGAACTATTATGTATCTCCGTCACCTGTGTCTAGATAAGGAGTGACATCAATACATTTCCAAACAGTTTGGAAGATCCGAGTACGTCATCTTATATGTTCACAATTTTTTCACAATTAGATTATGTTTTCTCGTTATGTCGTGTATTTTTCCGTTTCTGAAAAATTGTTTGAGTCATTGAAAAAAATTGTCTACATACATGTCTAGAATCTAAAGATAAACTTATTTGATTGCATATTATTTTTTAAATTGTTTAACGTATCAAATGATGTGTTCTTATGGTTTATTGTTTAAGTGCAGTTATCACTTTAAGGTTTTGAGAAGACAAACAATTTAGTTGTATTGGAAATTTTTATAGGTATTTTTTATTATTAATCGATTTTTCAGAAAAATACCAACAGAAAAGCGACAGAAAAATATTGTCACATAAAAATAATAATTAGGAAGCCAAAGTATACTTCTTTCTTTAAACCTTCGATTTAGACGTTGATTTAATAAATTCGATTTCACTACACTCATGATTAATACATGCACAATAACAACATAAATAAGTTATATAATAACCAAAAATTAATCGTTAATTAGCAGGTATGCATAAATTACACATAAATTAACCAGCTACTATTTTTAGTTAGCAATATTATAAATTTGAATGAAATAATCGCTACATTCATACAATTGTTGCAATTACGAGTTTCACCAAGGTAATTTTGCTAATTCTTTGTGAATTGGGTCTTATGACCCGCCATAAGACCCAAAATCTATTCGTTCCTATAAGGCAGAGTAATGCATAACCGAACCGAGTCTTGACTAACCCCCCGATTCTAACGTACAATCACAGACGTATTTTCAGTCTTAGCAAAAACTTTTGTCTTAGCGAAGACTATAAACTTTTAATTCTTATTCTGCGCTTAGTCTTATCTGTCAGTAGTCTTAAAAAATTGTCCTCGTTAATATCAGCGAAATAGGTGGAGTCATAATTTTGACATTAAACAGAAACAATAATTATATGTATTTCGAATTGAACTGTCGCTTTTCGTTCATAAATTTGAAACAATATGGTGTAAATTTGGTTTGGCAGCTCTAAAAAAGTGTTTGGAGAGTTTGTAATATATTATTTAAGACTACTGCCTTCAGAATTTCAATGGAGACCTTAATCTTAAAAAAAAAGTCTTCACAATAAAGTTTTAGCTAAGATGGTCTTAGTAGTCTTATCGTCAGAATCGGGGGGTAAGTGTCACTCTGATGTTATGACGTGTTCAACTATATTTTGGTCTCAATAGTCGCACCCATCTGCTTCGAAGGTCATTTATATCGCGGGAGCTGACGTAGAACACCACACACCTACAATTTCATTTGTAGACAGCAGATGCGCTGGATTAAATAAGACCTATGGGCGGTTTTCAACAAAGAAGCTGATAGTTGCTGAACAAAATGCGATTACTGAGCTCAGCTCTTATTTGGGAATTCGAATTCGAATAAATCAATAACATTTTCGAATGATCGATATTTGTAAATTCGAAAACGTATTGATCTTATCGAAAGTCGCAAAATAAAAAACCATAACGAATAACCATGAAACAAACGAAAATTACCCTTATCACGCAATCCGTGTTCGACCAAGAATTGTCCGTTCATGAACAAATTTATTTCATTGGTAATTTTATTGACGAATCTAAAGGATAATTGCACTTCTCAATAATAAATTAATACGCAGTGTTATTTAATTGGTGTAAAAATTATTTTGGTAGGTTAGGACAAGCTTCACATATTTTTTTTTATTATTTTAGTATAATTTTTATTTTCCGCCTTTTTAGTACCCCATCTAAAGGTTTTGACAAAAATGATGATTGAATTCGTTTGGTCAGGGTATTTTCCAATTGGATGGTTTTATTAATATTGTAAAATGAAATTCGCAAATAAGCGGCGAACTTGATTTTCTTGTTTAATATACAATTTTGATTTTGTTTTTTCACAATAAAAAATGACCCATTGGTAGCCAAACACCAAAACGTGTTGACCAATCCTGACCTAACGATTACCTAACGAAATTTGATAAAAAAGGGTATGATTTTCTTGCAATGAGGTGCTACCCGGGATTTTTTGTTGTTGAATTTTTCATTATTTATTTACCGTTTAATCGTAAGTGACCAAACGATAAAAACTAGTGGCCAATCCTGACCAAACGAGTTAAACCATCGTTTTTGTCAAAACCTTTAGATGGGGTGCTATAAAGGCGGACGCTAATTTTTATTACATTAAAGAAGTGTATCAAAAAATAGATTATATGAATTATACTATTTTACACTAAACGAAAATTACAATTGAGACTAGAAAGTATAGAAAACGCCACTAGTAAAAAAAAATGAAACTTGCTTCAGATACACTGTTTTCATTTTTAAATTGATAATTTTATTATTATGTGTAAATAAATTTATAGTTTTTATATTTTAATGCAATATACCTACAAATAATGGGATCGATTCCGGGATCTAAAATTTTATGTTATGTTATTTTTGTTTGTTCAATACAAATTCCAATAAAAAGCGGGAAAATAAAATAATATAATAGCAATTTTATGCCACAAGAATCGGGCCCAATATTAAACTTCCCAACACCACTATTCATATATCTGACTAAACTTTTTTTCATAGTAATAAATTTGACCGCGAGAGCACAGGGGTACAAGCCCAATACATATTGAAAAACCACGGCTGCGATAATTAATATTTTTAACGCAGTGAAACACACCAAAATAATTTTGGTCATTATTTTTTAATATTTTTTTAAATTTATTAATATTGAAAATTTTAATTACAAATTAAACTATAATTAATGTGTTTGCATATTAAATTTTTGCTCTTGTCGTCAAACGTTTCCAACGTTCAAAATTCCAAAACTAAAGCTTATATTTTTTGTACAATGACCCTATTCTGGTTTCTCGGGGAATTGAAAAAATATTTTGCTGTAATTACAAATTGCACTAATTCCCAAATATTTATTTCCCGTTCCCAAATGTATATTCTGGCAGACAGGGAATCATTTTTTTTTTGAGGAATTTTTTTTATGTAGATATTTATAAACTAAAACACGTTTTGCGACCTTATTACAAGTTTAATTTATTTTTAAATATATATTTATTAGAAAAAATAATGTTTCAAATTCATAAATGTACGAATCACAATCCCCAAAAAATAATGGGAAAAATTAAAGTTAAAACTGCTATAAAATCGAATTATTTTTTCCCAACAAAAAAAATCCGAAACACCAGGGGCCGAATTTTGGTCAAAAAATGGGAATAAAAATTATGAGAATTACAGTTGTTTTACTTACCTACTAGACCTAAAATATTAAATCATATAATTGTTTGATACAAACAGCGGAAAAATTCAATCTTTATGTCTAGTACGTATGTGAAACAAAGGTAAAACTCATAAATTTTACTCCCGTTTTTCGACCAAAATTGGGTCCCAGAATACACCGGCGAATAAAAAGTTATCAACTGCTAGAAAAACATCACTAAATCCTTATTCCCGGAGAAAACCAAAATAGGGCAGTCATGTTTTTGGTCTGAGAATAAAATTTTATTTGAAAAGTATTTGGCATTAAACAACTCAGTAAATTCGATCAAATTGAGTTTGCTTACTTATTTTGATAGAATCACGAAAATATTAGTGTTTCAACGTGTTATTGAAAATTTAATTGTTACACTGTGCTAGTTGAAAAATGTGACAAGCTGGGCACCCGGGGGGTAAACCTAATTCGACTATGCTGAATTCATTGGTGCTAGTCCCATTTCAAAGTTAGTCCCCATTTTTGAGATATCGCTTTCGACATATTTTGCCTCTGAGACAAATATTTGTCAAAATATACACTCATATTCACGTTGATAGCTCCTGAACCATTAAGATTTTCGTTATGCTTTCTTCAGCAAAGTTGTTGCGCAAGCCACGACCAACAACTTTGCTGAACATATCAAGGCCGAAAAACGACATCTACAATCACATTTTTGTGTTATTTTATTTTTTTGCGTTTCAAAAAATAAAATAACACAAAAATGTGATTGTAGATGTCGTTTTTCGGCCTTGATATGTTCAGCAAAGTTGTTGGTCTTGGCTTGCGCAACAACTTTGCTGAAGAAAGCATAACGAAAATCTTAATGGTTCAGGAGCTATCAACGTGAATATGAGTGTATATTTTGACAAATATTTGTCTCAGAGGCAAAATATGTCGAAAGCGATATTTCAAAAATGAGGACTAACTTTGAAATGGGACTAGCACCAATGAATTCAGCATAGTCGAATTAGGTTTACCCCTCGGATGCCCAGCTTGTCACGCAAAAAAAGTTTGAAATTCAAGCACAGTGTATTGATTTAAGCTGAACTTTTCAACATTATTGCAAAAATTGATAAAGCTTGCATGAAAGCTATCACTTTTGATACACAGATTTCCACCAAATTTGAAATAAAGATTTGTGAAATAAAGTTGATTCCGATCAATCAATCCGTTTAGATTGCACATGGGTTGAATTTTTAGTAAAAACAGTTGGTCAAAAATAGTTATTTTCGCTTAAATTTAGGAAAACTGGTATGGGCCGATATTGTTGCAAAATGAGTTTAAAATTTTTTAGTTTTTAATAGTTTTTCTCGTAAATGATATAATTTTCAAAATATTTTCATAAAACAATAAAGCTCCTTTGAAACCCGCCACTTCCGATGGATAACCCAAAATCATTGTGTTTCCCAATTCATGAGAAAAACTTACGTGTGGTTTTCATTCCGATCAGTCAATTCGTTTGGTTTTTAGAGCACACACACACATGCACAATCGACATATAAAAACACTTTTACTTCGACGAAATATTGAATGGTAAATCTCCAAAAATATGAAGGTCAACATTTTATATGATTACTATACTTTATTTTACTACGTCAAAAAAAGTAAAAGCAGTCCAAAAATTGACCTTGAAAACAACAACAACAATTTAGCAAAAATTAAGGTATTATCAATTTTTTGTGTTCATCTACTGGCGTATATAGATGCTTTACATGATATGCTTAAAATCGTTCATTAAAATAGTGATTTAGGTACAGTCCGTTTGCATTTTCATACCTGTGAATGTACCTGTATTATGTAGGAAATTATATTATTCGGTGGCTACATTAATGTTTTTTAAATATGGTTTTAATCTGCAAATAATCATTTGTTGTCTAAAAAGGTTATACAAATGCTAAAACATCAACAATTTGGGGCGCGTGGCAGAGGGAGAGAAAATGTGACAACAACTTCACTATGCAAGCAACCTTTGCTTGCGTTAGTACAGATTTGAGTGGCCGCATGAGAACAGCATAAAAGTAATTGTAAAATGAAAGGGAAACGAGATCATCCTCTTCTTCTCAGGAATGCCAGTATATTCTATCCAGCCGCATAAATAACACCAAAAACCGATCAACAACTGGCTCGCCAGTTAATTTAAGGATCAAATACATTTTGTTAAAGAATTAGAAATTTTCTTTATAAGAAGTTGTACATAACCAACTTGAGTGATAAACGAGTTTATGTAAAGAATATAGTGCAAAAGTTACATAAAAACTAAATTTAAGTAGTTTATCAATCTTTAATTCAAGGTTTTCTCTAGAGTAGGTCGTTTCTTTATCGAGCAAAGGCAAAATAAAAATAAATTTACTTAATAAAAATGTTATTCTTTTTTAACAAACATTTGGTAAATTTTCTTTTTTTCAATATTTTTACAAATGGTCTCTTTTAATTAAATTTTTTAGAGTTTCCGAGAAATTAGTTAATGCTTCCTACATCCAATCTTTAGTTACGGTAACTTTTCCATACATTTTTTTTCTTGTTAATTTAGTCACTAAAGGCGTGTTATGGGTTCAAGGTTGCGTTCGTTCGGTCATTTTGTCGACCAATCATCTCTCGTGGAAAAATGCAGAAGAAAAAAATCGTCATTTTTGAGCAACATGATTGGTCGAAAAAATTGACAGAATGAACGAATGAACACTAACCATAAATCCGACTTAAAGTAGTAATGAGTTTTCGGTAAAGTAATCTGCTCCTATTAGTCTTACCACACCTTTTCTTTTGGAAGAACGCCATGGCGAACTTTGTTTTAGCTTTTCTAAAGATTAAATTAATATTACAAAGCCATCAGCTTACGATTGTTTTGAGCTAATTTAGGTAGTTTGCATTTGAGACGAAAAGATATTTTTGATTTTACCGCTTATTTAAATTTCAATTTTTGCTTTTCCCGGTTGTATTAAGCACTCCTAACTTGCCTCATGCTTTCCTGTTACTTTAAGTCATTCTAAACATTTTTTTTATATTAAATTTATCGTTTGTTTTTCAATGCAACTCAATTTAAATTTTTCTTCCTAATTCAAAGCGATGACATATCCAAATCCTTTTCCCCAACTGTGTATATTGTAAAAACAAAAATAATGTTCATGGAGACTCTCCGCACTCGACAGAGAAAAAGCAACGAACAGTAAACGAAATACTTATGTTTATTCAACAAATGAACGATTTATTTCAGCAATCATTAATTCAGAAATATCAGTCGCAGAGGTAGGTGCAGACAACGTGCAAAGTAAAGGAAATTACCCTCAAAATGATAACCTGAAAATTTACAAAATGAGTAATAAGAATTAGTTTCATCAAAGAATAAATTAACAAATTTACATTTATTGTAAGTTAAGTAGGTCTACATTTGTACGTACATTTGACATGGAACAAACACATCGAAACAAAACGCCAACAAATAAACGCAATATCAGCCTATACACTGACATAGAACATGGATCGGCGCTAGTTTCTGCACTCCAACTCGTTGTGTGCAATAGTTGTGTTTATTAAAGCACCGAACGTAATCAAACGAGCAATTACTATTTTTACATTCTGCCTCTGGTAAGATTCGAACCCGGCGCCCTAGGCTTAAATTAACCCTAGACTGTATTTATCCGAACTTACCGAATACATTTGTGGAGCCAGTCTCTGTTTATGTATATTGCACGTATGCAATGAAAAATACTACAAAGATCGAAAAAAGCAGCCTTAATATGTACGTAACACAAATATTCTTCGTGATTTCAGCATCGAAATAGTATAGTAGATACAATAGAGTAGGACACCCAAAAAGTACCGTACTAAATTAAAACGACATCCCAACGCATTAGCCCAGAAAATGTCGCGAAGATAAGGCTGATTCCATCTAGTTAACTAAATATAATAATTATTGTATAGCTTGTAAGATTTGAAAATGACTTGTGAGCTTCCTAAGATAGGTAAGATTCAAGAATAAAAACAAAGACAATTATATAGGAAAAAATCGCGGTCGATTGTGTGCAAGTGCATTAAGTTTGAATCGAGAACCTCGATTTGAGAAAAATTAAATTGTGGCAGTCACTACGATTTAGGACCTAATCAGCATAAATGTATCATATTATTTTGACCGAAACCTGTCCTGATCGTTATGACTGCGAATATAAAACTCTCGGGCTTAGTAAAGTTCGATACTCTACTCCAGATCGATTAGAAGACAATTAGATAATTTTGATTACGGATTTTGATAAAACAAATTATTTATTCGGATGTCGGTTATACTGGTATACAGTTCAACATTGTCTTGAAGTAGGTTGACTGTCAAAAAATATTGCTCGTATATACTTATTAACGTACTCAAGAGAAAGTTTTTTTCGTATATTAAAATAAATTTTCAGCTTGCGTATGGTAGATAGAGTTGTAGACATATTTGTTTGCATAAAGTGTTTTCATATGATGTAATTTCGACATCGTTTTTATAGTTTTCAGTTTCTAGTGTGGTGTGTAGATATTGAAATTTTTTGTTTTTAAACTTGATTAAAGCAATTTAAAAGAATTCAATTTTATATTATAAGTTTACATGCAACTTGTGTGTATGTCAAACAAAAAAATTTCTACAACAGTGGAGGAATAAATAATTAATTGAATTATGTCAAATTTAATTACAAATAACATATTAAATACGTACATACTTCCGGTTTTAAATTATATTGCAATCATTGTATGATTTATTTATATGATTTTTCGTTAAATATAAATTAATTAAATGTTTTTATTTTTATTTTAATTGCAGAATATTTTTTAGAAAAAGATAATGATGGTTGGTAAACTATTTCATGCGCACGGAGAATTTTGTGCATCCCATCCGTGGGAAGTAATTGTTGCATTACTCACGCTAACAGCATGTATGTTAACAGTGGATAAAGGAAATGGAAATGAAACGAATACATCATTTACCAAACATCGACAGTGTCAGGGATGGCGCGATTCTTGTGAAGGCTTAGAAGCCGAATACAATGCAGCTGATGTTATTCTAATGACAATAGTTCGCTGTTCAGCCGTACTTTATTGCTACTATCAGTTTTGTAACTTACATAAGTTGGGATCGAAATACATTTTGGGTAAGTCATTAAATTACTATACGTTTAAAATATAGGTACATGTTTACATTACTTGTTTTGTTAATCGTCTTGTACGATTATATGTTGGATTTTCTCAATACGTTGTAATTTCGTTGTAATCTCATGAGTTTTGAATCACCGATATAACACTGCATAAGGTGAAGCTAGTAAAGCAATCGTATTCAAACTAATTGCACAAGCGTATATAAATTGTTTCGTATGAAGTTCTCGTTTGTATAACTAAGCCTGGTTAACATTTTAAATTGGTATTTAAACCGATCCCTTAATATCTGAGGCATTCTGTGGCCATCTCCTAATATTTAGGGGTGCGCATTTTGTGGCCAATAGGTGGTAAGAAACCATAGTTAATTGCCTCTTAAGTTACACTCGTGGACAAAATTAACGCATATTTTTTTTGTACTAAAAAAAATCCCGCTGTACAATTTAATACTACTAGTGTCAAATTTCAAACAACATGCACTCTTGATTAAGCATTTTTGATAATTATTTTGATTGGCTGCAGTAGATTTTATTCCAGGTGATTTCTGATAAAAAAATATAAATGTGCTATTTATATTTTTTTTTATCAGAAACCACCTGGAATAAAGTCTACTGCAAGCCAATCAAAATAATTTTCAAAAAGCTTAATCAAAAGTGCATGTTGTTTGAAATTCAACGCTACGATCGGCTTTTATACCATTGCATATTAATTGTTTGTAAACGTAGTACCACTAGTTCTTGTAAATGTGTTCTAAAGTTAACACGTAATATAAGATCCATTGTAATATGGCACCCTTTCAAGAGCTGGCGGCGGTTAAAGTCATCACATTGTATCAGGAAGGTTATACTCAAGTACAAATCGCACGAAAATTAGGAATGAACCAGTCCGGTTTCACGAATACAAGTGATATCAGAGACCAGAGAATATAAAAGGAAGCCCGGAAGAGAACATACGAGGGTATATCAAAAAGTCTTGCAATATCATATGAAAAAAAAGAGTGAGTGAGACAACAATATATTTTTCAAAACCATTTTTTGTCGCGATGAAGAACTTCTAGAAAAACATTACGATGTAAATTTTACAGTACGTTTGTTTTTGTCAATTTACTAACACGTGTTTAGAATTTTTCTTAAAATGAATGAAATTGAATATTGCGCCGTAATTAAATTTTTCTGTAAAGATGGACGAAATGCAATTTATATATTCAACTATATATCAAAAGTTTACGGCGAATCTGCACCATCATATGCCACAGTAACAAGGTGGGTAAAATTATTCAAAAATGGTCGGGAGTCATTAGAAGACGACAACCGCTGGGGTCGGCCAACAGATACTATTCGCCATGAAAACGTAATTTTGGCCGAATCTATTGTATTGGAGGACCGGCGTATTTCTGTTCCGCGGTTAGCGTTGAGACTTTCTCTTTCATACGGTATCACATATACTATATTACATGACCACCTTCACATGTCGAAAGTAAGTGCGCGATGGGTTCCCCGTTTGTTGAATGCAGAACAAAAAAAAATGCGTGTTCAAACTTCAAAGGCAATTTTAGATATGTACAAAGAAGATCCAGAAAATTTCTTGGATAATATAATAACAGGCGATGAAACATGGCTTCATCACTGGGATCCGGAATCCAAACAAGAATCGATGCAATGGATTAAACGTAGTGAACCACCACCAAAGAAATTCAAAACTCAACCGTCTGCTGGTAAGGTTTTTGCAACAATTTTTTGTGATGCTGAAGGAATTATGATAATCGATTATATGCCACCGAAAACCACAACCACAGGCATATATTACGCAGAGGTTTTGCGAAAATTGAAAAAAGCGATCCGGGCAAAACGGCCAAGGAAAGTTAGGAAAAAATCTTGCTTCTTCACGACAATGTACCAGTGCACAAGGCTAATATTGCTCAAGCTGCATTAAAGGACTGCGGCTTCGTGGAAATTCCGCATCCACCAACAGTACAGTCCAGACTTGGCACCCAGTGACTACTTTCTTTTTCCCAATTTGAGAAAAACACTAAGGAGCCGGACATTTTCCAGTGTCTATGAAGTACAGTCTGTTGTAAATGAATATTTTATGGAGCAAAAGAAATCTTTTTTTTAGAGGGTTTAGGCAAGTTAATTGATCGATGTGACAAATGTATAAACCTTAAATTAGATTATGTCGAAAAATAAAAATATTACTGTCTCACTCACTCTTTTTTTCATATGATATTGCAAGACTTTTTGATTCCCTCGTAAAAGGTGCACAACCGAGCATAACAACCGATTTTAAAAAATATTTCGTTACGAGATCGAAAGCGTACTGCTATTTAAATGAAAAATGAGTTGTTTAGTGCCCGTCAAGTGAATATTAGTGCCAGAACAATTAGACGAAGATCAAAAGAAGTTAACCTAACCTCAATACGACCCGTAAAAGTTCCATGGCTTCTTCCTCGTCACAAATCCAGCCGTTTAGATTTTGGTCATACTTATGCGGGGGGGGGGGGGGGGGGAGGGGGAGAAGGGTAAATACTCATTACTAAATTAATCAAGCTAAATTGTAATAAAGCTAATTTAATATTTCTTCCACTGAAATTGGCGAGCGGGATTTTTTTTATTACAAAAAAAAATATGCGTTAATTTTGTCTACGAGTGTAGTTGATTTGTGGGGTCCGACAAAATTTTTTGGCAGATTGGAAGGGGGGGGGGGGTTCATTTGATAGATTTCATCTCATAGAACTGATGTCATAAGTGCCACGATAACTAAAGCCTCAACTAGTGAGGAATAAGAAAATAAAAAATACGAATTTTAACGAATTTTAACCAATTTTTTTTCTTTTTTTCTTTTTTTTTGACATTCGAACCAGCCAAAAATAATAATTTTAAGTAACAGCTGTTGGTTTACAAACAGCTGTTTTATATTGTGAAATGTCTTTTAGAGAAATTTCATATTTGTTCATGTTGTTATATATTTTTATATATAAATTTCGTATTTGAAAATGTACACATACACGAGATGCTTTTACATCACAATGAAAAAAGGAAATAAACTAAACAAGATTAAAATATTATAGTAGTAATATAGCGTTTACACTACGACTATAATATCATACCATTAACAAATTAATTTTTAACAAAATTCACTAAAACACCATTTTTACTTTTTCGCATATTATTAAAATTAATCACATAATAGGAAAAAATATTAAATTAATTTTATTTAATAAATAAAATAGTAAACAAACAAATGTACACAAAATAAATATGGCTTCCACTCCCCGCATCACAAATTTATCTTCTTTTGCTGTGTATAAAACACAACAACAAATCGTATTTTTAAGTATTTCTTATTTTCGAGCGAGAAATAGCGCGCACTATTATTTTAATAAGTGACAGCTAACATTTTACGAAGGGGAAATTCGGCTTCTTACATGAACATTAAGTTTGACTGGGTAATAACATTGAAATGCCATTTATCGCATTGTTATTCTATTATTTTTTTATTTTCTTATTCCTGACTGGTTCCGCTTTGAGATATGATATTTTTAAGGTTTTTTTAATTACCAAAAATCTCGCCATTAAATGGTCATAACGTTTTTGTTTGTAGTCGTAAAGACACGAAATAACTTTTATTGTATGTGATTTTATTCTAAATAAATCATTATTTAATGCAATTTCGTTTCAAAAAAGGACTTGACGAATGGGGCGGTTGGTGTACCATTTTACCATGCGACGAATCCAGAATTTGGTGATGTTCTTTTAGGGCAAGCATCTCGTCGAATACTGTCGGATACAACTCAGTTGTTATCTGAACTGGATGGTTTCCGTCAAAATGAAATTGTTATTGTTTTGGAGACAACGAATAGCCGTGACGATCAAGCCTTATTGGGCGAAAGGAAATTTTAGATTTATATTTATCAAAAATTTTACGTAAAAATATCGGTATTGATACGTTGGAAAGATGCACGACTGGATTCAGTGAAACTATTCTAGAAAATTTGGTGAATCAGGCAGCACTAATAGAGAGATTTCGTTACTTTATTTAAATTAAATCTGTTCAAAGGATTAACAAATATGATATTCACATGCGTAATCTCGCGCGTTTTAGATGTACCAGACTTTCGCGCATAGTTTTTAATTGTTTAATCGTAAACCTGGCCTGGTTCAACGAAATAAAATTAAATTAATTACCCCGGTTCTAGAATTTCCTTAAAAATTCAGTCAGCACAGGTTTCTCTTTCGTATGTTACAGACTGTCTTCTGTACTAAACGAAGTACATATATAAAAATGTATGGCTCTTACTACTAAAAAGATGGCGAAGTGAACATGTTGTGGCCAACACCCGACATTCTTTTACCACGAATGTACATTGATCTTGAATACACCACACTTGATTTCTAAAGCGAAAAATTAAAATTACTAAAGTTTTGGTAAACCTCTTGAACAATCAAAAAATAATTAAGCCTGCTTAAATTTCACAAAACCAACCCAGGCCAACCCTTGTTAAACATTTAATCTTCAAATTTATTTAAATCTTTAACCTATAAATTTATTTGGATTTTCTAAAAACGGCAAAGTTTTAATTCTTTAGAAGCGCCATTTCCGGTACACAAACTTCAACCAAATTTCGCAAGGATTTCCCAAGTAATGCAAAAAGGTTAAGTATGAAGTTCGATTCTGAATGGTCAATCTGACGGGGCGGCTGTAGAGATACCGCATTTTGCCGTGAATAATTTTTTGTTATATCAAAACTCGTCGTTTTCGGTAAAATTTAAAAAATGAATTGAACAAATTTTGTTTGAAATTAAATTTACAATCTTGTTGTTTTTAACTGTTTTTTTCGTAAATGCTACATACTTTTCAAAATATTTGCAAAAGCCACTTTGAGTGAATCGATGTCGGCCAAAAATTACTGTGACGTCCCAATTTATGGAAAAAGCTTAAGTTTGGGGTTTCATCCCAAATGGGCCAAATGTTTGTTTAAAAACATTTTTTTGTCAAAAATCGTGCAGAATGTGCTGCGCTGTGTGGCACGTAGCGCCGTCCTGTTCGAACGACATGTCATCGATATCCATATCTACCAGTTTAGGCCACAAAAAGTTGCTAATAATCGATCTGTAGCGCTCATTGTTCACGGTTATGGCAATGCCTGTTTCGTTTTGGAAGAAGTACATACCAATGATTCTGCCAGATCAAAATCGGCACCAATCAGAGACGTTCTCGGGTGCTGGTGTATCTCGTGTTTGGTGCTGGTGTATCATTTGGTGCAGGTGTATCTCGTGTTGATTGGTATCGCCGTAAGTCCGATAATTTTGCTTGTTCAATTGCCATTCATCCAGAAATGGGCCTCGTCTCTAAGATGATTTTTTGGCGCAATTTGGGTCAACTTCCAATAATTCCAGAGGCCAATCAACAAACCCACGGCTTTTTATTTCCTCGTTTGCCTTAAGTTCTTGGGCCAGTTTGATTTTATACGGGCGCTGTCCCAAGTCCCGACGAATAGTTCGCCAAGTTGAAGTCGCAGGAAGGCCAAGTTCTTGTGAACAACAAGAAATTGTCTGCCTTGGGTTCCTCCATACACTCATCCACAGCAGTGATGTTTTCGACAGACCTTGCGTCTCGGTGGCGTATTGGTGTTGGCTGATTATTTATCTAACCGGTTGACTCGAATTTGTTCACCAAACGTCGAATAGTTAAGTAGGAAATTTTATCCCGATCCGTGCTATAATTTATAATTTGCGTGCATTCCGGCGTTTGTATATGCTAACGATAATGCATGGTATTATACAGCTGGCCTCTGTAGAACACGATAAAATTAAAATCCGAAAATTAAATTTAGAGTTTGCCAACGGTTAAAAATTTAAGTTTTGTGTACCTTATCTACTATAGTTCAAATAATATACGGAACCTGGATTGCTTATTTAATTGTAAATAGAAATAAATTTATATAATTAGATTTGTTATTTTATTTCTTAGTTTAATCAGCACAAAATTTCCATTTTACTTAAAAGGCATCATTTGATTTCTTCTATTTTTGGCTGAAGTATTTAGTGGGACAATTTATATTTTTTGAAGCGGAATAGCATTTCTTCTATTCCGTTACATCTATTTTGACATAACAATATTGTTTGTTATACACAAATATAGAAGAATTGAAGACATTGTGAGTTAAGAAAATTTCATTTGAATCTGGGCCATTAATTCTCATAATTTGATAAACCTTTGCACACACTGTTTAGGGCGTGCTCGAATAGTACTGTATTTAGTTACTCGTAGTAATTTTGACATTTCCCAGTTTTGTGTGGAAATATCTTAGCTTTTGGATACATACTGAGTAAAAGAGGGTTCTATATTCAGCTATTTTTTGTTGGTATATATTAGAAAATGAAACTTATTTGCTCACTAAACATTGTTGTATTACTCGTAAAAATTTTGTTGGTTTCTGTCCATATCACAATCTCAATTTCATCACAATTATATTATATTACTTTGGTTGGTAATGGTAATTGTGAAAAATTTAATTGCGACACTTCTTTCTTCAAAATTTCCTAATTTTTAACCATCAATTTTTAACCTAAATAAGTTATAACAATATTTTTCCAATTCATTGAAAAAAAAAATAAATAATAATAATAAAAGATATTGTGATGCTATAGTATTTCGATTTCTTATATACTGTTTGGTATCATCTCTTTTAAACTTCTTTACTTTTTATATACGACTACGAAAAAGTGATAATAGTAATAAAAAATAAGCAAAGAAAAAAACTAAAGTGAAATTGGCTGTCGCCCTTGACTTCTTTTGAGCGACGATGTTGTATACACATTCGTCGCATACGTGTATATAATAAACTCACATCTAAATCTTAAAGATTTACAATTTAAGAAATTGATTATAAAAACAAACATTTTCATTAGGTGGATGTTGTTGTACATACCTAATTGAATCTTTTCTAGCGCAAAAATCTTGTTTATAAGTTTTTATTACTAATTTTGTGCAAATTAATACATTTTTAGACTCTCTGAATGAAAATTTTGATTACAGTCACCTTGAAATTGTTAAGTTTTTTTTTTTATAAATCAGTGAATACAGAAATTACAAATATAGGAGATTAAAGTGTACAGAGAGAGTAAACGTAATGATTTCCAGCATATAAGTAATATTTTATCTAGGGACGCAATTAAGATGAAAACCGATTAATTTGAACAGTAGCCTTTTTTACTATTGCATTTTACGGAAATACACTCAAAAATTACAAAGAAGATTAAATGAGGTTAAGGTCACAGAAGTAACGGAACCCCATTTATTAAAAAATTGTCAATAGAAATACATTTATGAAGGTCATTTTCAATAATTTGGTTATTTAACTTTGTTTTATTGCATAAATGGATAGATTCGGTAACTTTTAATTAATTATTTATGTAACTTTCAGTGTTATAACAAATTATTCGCATAACACTTATTAATTCACCAAAATAGTTTGCGGCTGCCAACTCTGAAGATGAACATAATTTCGGTTTCGGTCTGTTATGTATGTACGTTTACAAGCGAACGTAAATTTAAAAAGTTTTTGTGGTAAAAATTGCTTTTGTGAAGGCGAACATAATAAAACGATTTGTAATAATTGATAGTTATAGTGGATGGGTTTGTTTTTGGCCGTGCATTATATAGAAGTTCAAGATCCAGATACTCTTGTAGTTTCATATTTAACTTTAGAGCATTATCTATGTGCCTTTAAAGTGCCGCTACAAGCGCTATGTATAACACAAGCCTAAGGTGACACTTGGGGTGGAATTATGTGGAAAACGACCTGAAATTTTTAACGAGTTGAAAAATATTTTTAAATTTACTCGAAACTGTTTAAATTTTCATTAGTAGATGAGGAGTGGCAAGTAAATGTAACTTAAATTTTGTTTTGATAGTCATATCTATTACATTCAGCTTCTATCGGTAGTATATTTCAGTACATAAATAGGCGTCCCTTTGAAAAATTTTTAATTTCGGGTAAAATTTTGCCGCAGAATTTGCAACCCAAAAATCGAACGATCTTCATATTTTAGGTTTCAGTGGTTGACACTTAGGCCATTTTTGGCCCATTGTGATACCACGCATTCACGCTACATCATTAACCCATTCACCTATTCACCTACTCACACAACTACAGTATTACCACCTGCACGTTGCAAGCTCCATGTCAACCTGTACATTGACATGGACGGTGGGTCGGCGCTGAATTCTGCACTCCATCAGAGGGTCTTAGTTGTGTTTATTAACATCACCGATCGTAATCGATGATGAAAATTCGATTTGCATCTAGCCTCTGATGGGATTCGAACCCTCTTCATATTAAATCTTATCTTCATATCTTCATTATCTTCATATTAAAATCAAAAAATATTATAGGCATATGATTTGTCTACATCATGCACCAAAATTACTTTAAAAATTCCCATTTTTCTAATTACATATCAGTGTCACAAAAATTTGCGTACGTTTAATACTAATTACTAGTAATTAATTACTAGTTTCGCCTTATGTTCTGGAATGTTGTCCTATTGAAAATACCACGAAAAAGAAATAATTAATGTTTTGACGCCCATCGGATATTTTCTTTCAAGTACGTTTCAGCTGTCATGTTCCCTTCGATGAATACCAAATTGCCGACTTTGTTTGCCGCAATGCAGCATCAAACCATGACAGACCTACAATGTATAGCTAAGCCTAAACTTGTGTTCCGGATGACGCCGGCGCCTTCTGTACAACTTCTTTACTCATAACATGAGGATATTATAGTTTTATTAGAAGCCTGGAAATCGACCCGGCACCTGATTGTTCAATTAGATAATAAAATTATGTAATAAGTCCTGTGCTAACGGACAATCACAATTTAAAAATTTAGTTTTAGATGAAATTAAAGATCTTAGCATAATCAGGATTCTGAAATGGTAAAATTTTTATTATAAACTAACGACTTCACTTTAATGGGGACTCCTACTGAACTGAAAATATTATGCAGGATACTTTCTGGAATTTAATTTAAGTAATAATTTCAGTCTGTAATTTCTAAATCATGTATTATGTTGATAATGAATACTGAAATTATAATTAATTAAAGGAATATTTCTAAGATAATTGGTGCTAAGGATTGGTATTGGATCACATATTATACAATCTGCAATTATTGTTGCATCCAACTGAAAATTAATTTAATAATGTCTCCAATATGTATACCCTAAGTTAAGGAAATAAACAATTATAAAATATTATTTAGATTTAATCCTATAATCGCGGAGCTTTAAATGATAAAGAGACAATTATGAAATAATTAAATGTATTTAAGATTAATAAAAACAAATATGTAATAAGTTTTGGTTAGTACGTTCCCCCCAAAATAAAATATTTGTTAAACTGGTGCTCAAACTTGTTGTAGGACTGTAACCTCTGATTTCCTCCATTCATTTGATCCCAAATTTTAAATTTGCTTTCATCACTGAATAAAACATTTTGCCAAAAACCAATATCTTTATTCTTTATGTTTGTAAAATTTTGTAAATTGTTTCCTTTTCTCATATATTTCTTAGCAAACATGAAAGATTTTGCGAAAAGCGCATAGTACATCTATATACTCGTAGATGGTTCACAAGCTAAACCGACTAACTCCATTTTTTGATTTTTTTTTTTTTTAATTTTAGTGTCGAAGCACTTGACTTGACTGTATATGTTCAAATTAAATTTCTGTAATAATAAGTGTTAACACCACTATAAATGACACAATTAAAAGTAACTAAAGTTGCAATTTACATGGAATTTTAAAAAAACATTTTAACATTTAACTCTTTGTTTTATGGAGTTAATCGTTTTGGCAAATAAAGCATACATATCCTGCTCTTCGACGAATATAACGCACATTTTCTGAATGAAATGAAATCTTTGATGATTCTTTTAGTTAACCAGATATTTTGGAGGCACTTTTGACTTTATTACTTCTTACCATCTTTACAATTTTCCTTTCGGTACAACAGTTTATCTTACGAGAATGATGAGTTTGTAGCTGTCTAGCGGTATTTCCAACAATTGCTCCCTGAAGGATTTGCGTTCCTTAAATAATTTTACAAGCACATTTGTTGCAACACACATTTTGTTGCAACTTACTTGTAAATGAGCCATTTATGAGAGAGTTTGTTGCATCAGACTTAAAATTTAGAATATCGTTCCCTCGTACATTAATTAAATGTCACTAATTGTAGCATATAAGATAATTATTTTACAAATTATTTCAATTATCACAGGGTGTATGCAAATTTTTGTAATATTGAGTTTTAGAAAAATGCGAAATATATATTTAAGCTAGTTAAAATTTAGTTAATTGTTTTTCATTATTTAGGTCTAAATAACCAAGAAGATGCCGCATAATGTTTTTTTATTTTGGTAATCTTCGATTTAGATGTACGCAAATTTTGTGGGTTACTGTATATCGATTGCGCTACAACATTTCTTGCATAAATTAAAATATAGCTGTTGCATTACTAACGCATTTCAGAAATGATTTACATTCTTCGGAATATTTAACATTGTCGTATTATTTCTCTCTCTCTCTCTCTCTCTCGCTCTCGCTCTCGCTCTCTCTCTCTCTCTCTCTAGCTTCACATCCCATGAAGGAATTTTGCCGCCCGCACTATGGTCCTCCATCCGTCTCGGTCCATCACCCTCGTCCTCCAGTTTCGACATCCTAGTGCATGTAGATCTTGTTCGACGTCGTCACGCCAGCGCAGTCGGGGTCTTCCTCTACGACGCACACTGGCTGGTTGATGATGGAACACTTTAAAGCGTTGACCGTGTACAATTTCCGAGATCGAGTTTGAAATGAATCCGAAATGGTAATCCGAGGCCTTTGTTTAGGGTTCATAACTTAAATGTTTTTATGAGGGAAGGTTGTTGAGAATCTTAAGGCATCCAGTCCTACCTTGAAACACATTTATATAGCGAGCCGCTTGATACAAGACAGACGCCCGCTTCAGCCGCTCCTAACCTGGAGAACAGACGCTGGTTTGGTATTGGTTTTAGGGCGCCAATAACCCGCCCTGACATGTAGTGGCCATGACTATAAACAGGATTTCCCCTGCTCGTCTCCACTACACCGCCTGATTCATTTAGCGTTACCCAGGGAGCACCGGCAAGGAGGTATGAATCTAGAACTTCGCCCCCCCCCCCCCTGTGCACGATGACGAATCGATTCATTTGGATTATTTTCAATACGACACACTACAGCTGCCACCGCTTGCTGGGTGCGTTACATAGGATCTTACGGGACGCGTATTATCATTTAGAGTAAACGTGGTACGAGAACGATCCATAGTTACTCGAATAAACTGCTCTGATGGACGATATGTAGATCACAAAATGGACGTAGCGCGTGATGAGTTTCATGAAATGAACCATTATTTTCAAAGTAAATTTAAACAATTTGCAAACGTGGCTCTGACGTGAGTCTATTCATTATGAAATGACACACCAAACTAGCCAAAAATGAACTGTCAGTTGTCAAATCAGCTGTTCCTGAAAAAAGTGTTGCCAACCTAAAATTCTACACCTCGAAATGAAACACGCTTTATTAGACAAAGAAACTCTCACTTTTAAAGTAAAAATTGTCTATTCTCGCTAAACTCGAACTTTTTGTGTAAAACAGCTTGAGCTTAATTCGAACAAAAAGACAAGCCTCGGGGGAAGTCGAATGCTTACGATGGTAATGTTTTATTTAAATCACGGTGTGTGTGCTCAGAAATTGGAATTAAATTGGCATTTTGTTGCAAGAAATTATCCTACAATTCCTTTACGCTTCTATACTTTCTGTTGCTTGTTGGCATGTTTGCGTCTTAGTTTTCATTATATGTCATCTGCATAATCTATATAGATCATTGAGTTTTCCCGTTAATCCCCACTGGACCCCGTTGGAGGATGCACTATCTAATTTCCTCGTGACTATCTAAAATTTCTCTGGAACAGTAGTGGCGAAAGTACGCATCCTTGTCTTACTCCTTGGCTATTTGTTACAGTATATGATTCCCTCTTTGTTTTTGGCTTTTGTCTAATGCACTTTCGAAGTTCACCAAGAGTAGGAGGTACAGTGGTAAATTACATTCGATAGAAAGCTCAATGATGTGATGCATTTTGTGTTGATATGCTCAGTGTAATCGTGTTGGTCTGAAGCCAGCTTGTTCTTTTCTTAATTTCGAGTTGATTTGTTCGTGAAATTCTATTCAGGATGAGAAATTGCTAAAATGTTTATATGTTTGTGTTGAGACAAAAAACAAATCCCGGAAATTTTTGCATTATCTCACATCACCTTTGTTAGGAATCGTTATAGTCGAAAGCCTTTCTTTTATTTTCGCGGTATTCCATCAGAATTTCATACTCCTGTCTCTTATTACTCGTGTTAGAGCCTTCGCATTGTACATATTTCTCCTTTAAACATTAGCTGGTATTATTTCCATTCCAAAGGTCTTGTTATTTTTAGCAATGACACCGCTAACTTCCCATATAAATTTGGATGCTTTCTTTATTAATGCCGAAGGTCGATAGTTTTGTTTACCAGTTTGTATTATTTCTTCCAATATTTTTTCTGTAATAGTTTTGGTTTCGGATTAATGAACGATTGGTCCATTGAACCCTAGCCAGCTTCCAGAGGTGCTGAGTAAAGCTTACTGGCACGCCAGAAGAAAGGTTTCGTTCTATTCCGTTATTCACGTACATTATGATGTTCTGTCACCCAAATTGGTTGGAGTTTGCCTTTCTTATGTACCACGGTGCAATAACTATTCCACGTTGCATTGCTTTAGAATAACTCGATGATATTGGCATTCATTTCCTTTGTATAGCCTTAAATCTTAATACCGTAAGTCCCCACAAGTTTTAGAATTTGCGGGTGTAGTAGCAATTTATTATGTAAAGTAATTCAGATAGTTCAAAATTTCCCACTAAGAGCTAATCCATCCATTTGTAACTCTTTGTTTTTTCTTTTTGACATGCTCTTTCCATTTTATTTTCACGTATAGAGTGATGCCTAGATATTTTGCCGTGTTTTCATAGGGAACGTGGTGAAAATTCTGATTGGTACCCATAATTGACCTTTTTGTTGGTGAAATTTACGTGAACCGATTTTGCTTCATTAAGTTCTATTCGCCATCTCTTCATCCAGGTACCGCTAATATTAGTGGCTCTTTGCAATTATTTGTGGATCTTTCTATGCTACTAACAACTGCTAAGATGAACGTATCATCCAAAAACGTTGCTTGCAATTGGAAAACGATTTGTCCGGAAATCCACTGTTTTTTGAATCAGTCGTGTTGTAAGTCATCTCACTCATCTTTAAACAGTTCGATCACAATTACCACAACAAGGTCTAATATGAACCGACTTTAAATAAAAATGATTGACCCTATTCAGATGACGCGCAGAGAATGAAAATTCATAACAAATCAAAGGTTTTACATCTTTTTTTACTTCTTATCGTAAATATATAATACGGAACGTTCACGAAGTTATATTCAAAACTATTAATAAAGCATTCTACTTAAATAACAAATAATAATTACAGATATAATCTTTTGACAAAAGAAATTTCTTTGACAATGAATTGTACCATTCAAATTTCTAAACTGCCTTAATTATATGCATGAGCTGTGATGAACTTTCAGATATTAGAAGATAAATTATTCCTAAAAGAGATACAAATTATTGTATTTTTTAATATTTGTTTGTTAGAACATTTTTTGTTAAATTTAAATAATTGTAAAATAGAAAAACTTCACTGCGCTAAGTAAATAGGTATTTTCGAATATAATAAATTGACAAAAAGTTTTTAGTTTTATAAAATGTCTTGGCTCTATTTTTGGGCGTCCATTATATTTTATAAGTCGCATTAACGTAAAACCTAGTTATCGTTGTTCTTTTTTCCTAAATCTTATGGATATCAGTTGTTCGGTTTAATTTTTTACTAGAAAGGTCCAGAGAATGTAACAAGAGATAATCACCAGACACAAGGACTGGTAAATAAGCTGGATGTGGTGGAACTTTCCATTCCAATTCCTTAAAACGACGAAGTGTATATTTTGTGGCCAACACAGATTTAATTGAGTGGATATATAGTTATACACTTATGGTTACTGATAGGAGTAAAAGAAAACTACAGAATTTTATTTAATTTAGTTTATTTATTAAAAATATTTTACAAAATTTTAAATAATATGCATTGAAAAACATAGAATTTATCCAGTCTTTAATGGAGAAAAACGTCAACAACACATCGTAGCAGTAGCAAGGAACACAAACCTCGTGATGTGTATTAGTGATGCAAATGTGAAAATTATGGTTTTTCATTTTTTTAAGACTAGCACTGTACACAAATTGCATGTCACGCCTGCTAAATTGGTTTTGAGGTTTCAAAATTCATATTGTGCTTAAAAGTCGTTGAATTTGGTTAAAAAACGTGAACAAAACCATGACACAATATGCAAAAATATGTGATTACAAACAGGGCGTATTCGCTTCTATTTATCAGAAACAACTACATTTGCAACTTTTGTTTTGGATGGCTTAAAAAACTTATTTAGAAAGAAATAATATATACATATACATAATTGTGTATGTGAATACATAATTGTGTATGTGAATTTCCATTACGAGAAGCAAATATATCAACCATATAATTATGTGTAAATTGAAGACCAGAATACACATTTTCGCATACCTCTTAATTTTGTTTCGTCCCAAAAATAACACTATAACTATAATAATAGTAAAATAATTAATATGTTATCAAAAACAAATAATTAATATGTTATATAATTTTTATGATATCAAATTATAATGCTTTTTTCAAAAATAATTCCGATTTAACTAAGATCCGTTAAAATCCGGAAGACATTACAACCTGTCATTTTGTTACACATTTGTGTATGGTGGACTTAAATTGAAGCAAAAACACTTTTTTTCGACTCGAAAGGGTTATAATTCGCCAGAAGCTGAGAAATACAGTAACATGAAAACCACCTACCTATCTTTTATTTTGTTTTATGTTGGTTTGTTCTCTACAGCGATGGAGAAAAGAAACCAGTAAGCTTCCGCTTACTCGATATCCGACAAAACCATTACGCCATGTATTGTGTGTTGTGTCTGTATGTTTATACATATATCACAATTTCTTTAAATCAAGCTATTGATGTTAAATCGGTGTTAAAATCGTTCATTTCCTCTTAAATTTTAGACAAATGAACAAGCAAGTTTAATTTACAATTCATTGGTTTTTATCATCTTTTTCGCAAATGCTATAGTTTTTAAAATATATTTGCAAGAAATGTAAAAGCTCGTGCGGGAACTGAAATTTCCGGTACACCGGTTTCCGTCAAAATTCATTAGGCTCCAAATTTTTGGGAAAAGCTTAAGCATGAAGTCAACCTGTTTAGACTGTAATGTAGGCCAAATTTTGGTAAAAGAGCAGTTTTGAGTCCTGCTGTATTTTTAAAATATTTGAAAGAACGAAAAAGCTCGTATGGAAACTGTCACTTTCCCGACTCATGTAAAAAAAATTTGGTATGAAATTTCATCCTGATCAGTCAGTCAACCTGTTTGGACTGCAGACTAAATTTTGGTAAACAAGAAATTTTGGTCAAAATTCGTCATTTTCAGTGGAATATGAGTTTTTAAAAAAATATACTTATACATATTATACTATGATATGATAAAGTCTAGCACTTTATCAATGTTGAATTTATTAAAAGTTCAATGATCCTCTTTTAGAGGATATAAAAAAAGGCTTATTTAAAACTGAACTTGTTATATATCTGCTGAACGAAAGTGGGTCACAGTATTGAACTTACACGTCTATTATAAAATTCTTGTGCAAATATAAGAACCATAAAATTCAAGTTACCTCAAATAATACTCCTTTCGCTACTATATTTTTTATTTATATATTTTAATATAAAATCCGGCATTTCTAACTAGTAATTCACCGCGTCAAAATTAGAAATTAAAATTTTAAAAATCATGAATCACTTAAAATCTGCAATGAAAAACATATTGATTCGACTACGTTTTTTACTGCAGATTTTAAGATGTGTGATGGAAACACCAAGAAAAGCCCAAAACACCTGAAAATATTAAAATATAGATAATTTTCTAATACTTGGCTTGGATATTAATAATTAGGGACAAATATAACACATACTTTAAGTTTCACCATACAAGTTGTTTATCAATTCTTTTACATGACAATCCATGAAAAACTGCAGTTCACCGAAAAACAATTAACCGAAAAAAAAGTCACTGAAACCGACGAACGATTCACCGAAAACGACAATTCACCGAAAAAGTCAATTTACCGAAATCTCAATTAACCGAAAAATAATTCACCGAAAACGATAGTTCGCCGAAATTTCAGTTCACCGAAATCGATCACCGAAAAAAGAATTCAGTGAAAACGATAATTCCTCGAATACGACAATTCACCAAAAGAGAAATTTTACCGAAAATATTTCAAACGCTTCGCATATTAACGCGAATAATTTATAATAATAATAATTACTTTTTCTGTACCGGACAAGTGGTGCAGTGGTTAAAGCTTCGGCACTTGGACCGGGAGGTACTGGGTTCGAATCCCATCAGAGGCTAGATGCAAATCGAATATTCATCATCGATTACAATCGGTGATGTTAATAAACACAACTAAGACCCTCTGATGGAGTGCAGAATTCAGCGCCGACCCACCTTCCATGTCAATGTACTACAGGTTGACATGGAGCTTTCAATGTGCAGGTGGTATACTGTAGTTGTGTGAGTAGGTGAATAGGTGAATGGGTTAATGATGTGGCGTGAATGCGTGGTATCACAATGGGCCAAAAATGGCCTAAGTGTCAACCACTGAAACCTAACCTACTTTTTCTGTTTGAGTTTGTTATTGGAAATCAGCAATCTCGTGAATAATTGCCATAGGAAAGTTCTTGTCGACTGTCCTTTTGTAGAAACATCTAAAATCTGTTATCAAAATCAAAATGTTTCATTCGCTATCTAAACAGATCCACAACAATTTAAAAATAAGGAACAATATAATATGTGAAGCCTGGCCTAAATACGTTAATTTAATTTAGATAGGTTATCGTTTTCAGTGAAATTCCTTTTTCGTTGAATTATCATTTTTCACAAATAGTTGTTTCGGTAAGTAGTCGTGTATGGTGAACTGTTTTTCCGGTGAATGGTCATTTTTGGTATACTGTTGCTTTCGGTGAATTGTCGTTATCGGTTGAGAGTCGTTTTCGGAGAATTATTGCACGACAATTAGCCGAAAGCGACACTACCGAAAACAACAAATAAGCGAAAATGACTTTTAATGGAAAAGGACAATTTATCGAAAAAACACTTCACCGAAGACACACTTCATCGAAAATGACAATTTAGCAAAAACATGTCCTCTGAATAAGATAAAACGTATTTTTTTGGTTTGCATTTTGCATTATATTTCTTTTGAGCGGTTGTGATAAAAATGTAAGCAAGAACCATTTGAGTGCGAAGCGTTGAAAATTCTACATGCGCTTGTGCACATGTTCTATTTTTCTCAAAACACGATTTTTGTTTTCGTGGTAAAAGTGGATTTATATGAAGAGAATTAAATTCGATTATGTGTTTCAAATGTATGTAGTTCTGAAAATCATCCAATTCACATGGAACTAATAAGCCATTTTTCAACGGATTATGGTAATGTCGGGATTCTAAAATTAATTTAGGAAACATTTTTTGAATATGGTGTACTCAGATAAGGTTTGTCTAATCGAATCCAGTATATTTGACTTCCAGGAATCTTTTGATCGATGAAGGTTATAATTTGCTCTAGGATTTTTACAAATCCATAGGAATTGATACGGCCATGCAGACCTATTTTAGTCATAATACTGCGACAAAGTTGAGAACACGCTATCGAAAATTCTACATCCAGACCCGGTACCACTACAATGTCAATGAAAATTTTACAAATGCAGCACAATCAGCTTTTGATGTTAGCAGATAGAATCTGAATGATTAGGCTGAGTAACAGTAGACGAGATGAGAACAACCAAGTGAAGAATATTTGATCACAGATAGTTTTCAGCTTATTTCAGAAACTACTTCATTAAATTAAAACTCATTTTATCATTGCAGTTTCCGAATCTATTTTATCCTCAATAGGCAATTGCATCCTCAATACACAATTGCATAAATGAACTATGCTTCCGTCTCAGTTGTTCATATTCCTGAATTCCCTAATTGCCAAATTGCAGAGCCAATTTTATCATGATCGGTTATAAAATGGGCTAGCTGCTTTCCAGTTGGCCATATTTCAGAACTTCTTCCCAAAATCATTTAATTAAGAATTCCATTTCGATACTTCACAGCGAATTTGATTATGAACCGTACTTCTTCCAAAAATAATTTTAGAACCCTATTTCCATCCTACAGTTGACAATATTCAGGAACTGTTTCCAATATAGATATCTTATAAACATTTTTTAAATTCTTAGTCCTTGCGAGGCTAAAAAAATAGACTCGCAATAGAAAAAATGTACACTGCATGAGTCCTCTTATATATATTTTCCTCCATGATTCTACAAACCGAATTTTCATTTGATTCTAGAACATTTTCCACAACTACTTTTAGAATTCCATTCCCATCCTACACACCCGGTTAAGAATGAACCTAGTCCCGTCCCAGCTGGCTATAGTCCATCCTACACACTCAGCCTTCCATCTCAATTGGCCATATATTCCAGAAGTTTTTCCAAAAATCATTTTAAAATTCTATTTAGCATCGCGCACACTAATTTTCATCAAGATTCGATAATAAATGACCTAGTTCCTTTCCTAAAACTTACGCAAAAAAAATTAGAATTACTGTGAAATATTTGAGTTCCAGAACTACAAGGAAAGAATTTTATTATTGATCTTACGCATAGAAAATCAAGAGATGAAAATAAATAAACAAAATCACGCGAAGCACCGTTATTTTGTTAAATCGTGTATTGCACAATTGATTTATTTTTTGGTACTTATGTCGGTAATACGTGGGTGGGATTTTCCAAATTTTATTTATTTTGAGTGTAAGAAATATGACATCCTGTTCAAAACTGTGAACTATTATTGCGTAAAGAGACTTGAGGTTTAGTAAAAATTATATTTGGTAGGAAGTAAAATTCATTCATTTTAAGCACACAATACTATACAAATATATATGAGCACATGCAGTGTCCAAAGTTCTTCGGATCCGTGATAAAAATTTGTAATGTAAATATATAATGTAATGTGATAAATTAAAATTTTTCTACTGTCATGATCTGAATGTTAAATAATGAGAAACTATGAAACTCGTCTGCATACCATTGTATATGTAAATGTATATGCTTGAAGATAAATTTAATTATAATTTCGACCCATCCTAATCATTTAACTTAAATATTTAATTTACTTAAATTATTAACGATATATGTACGTTCGCGCCTCGCCTTATTACCTTCATTTGCAGAGAAACAAAAGTAAATAGCATAAATACACAGAAGTGCGAAATACTTAAAAACCTCATAGTGTCTGCAAAATTTCTGAATAATCTGAACATAATAAACATGAATAGCATTTAGTAACGTCGTCAATCGATCGATACGATTTTTAAAATTTAATTTCGTTTTTTAATTACTGATCATGTCGGCGTTCAATTATTATTGAGATCTTAATAATAGCGATGGTATAAAAATATCATATAGGCAAATAGAATTAGATGAAATAATGTCTGATTTCTGACGTCGTCTCGATTATTGATTCGTAATCTGAATGGATTTTTTACAAAGCAGGGTGACCCGGTTCGGAAAGTTAATCAGTTACACGAGAAACCCCTTATGTAGGGAGGTCAATTGATAAGATGTAGGACACTCAACAATTTTTGTAATTAATCTAAGATTCACATGGTAACAGTTAAATCATCCCAAACCGGGACACCCTTTATATGCATATCTACTCTAAATCGCTGCTAATCAATTATCATAACATTTGAATATGAATTATTAAGTATTACTTAAAAGCAACTATAATATTAATAATACTAATTTTGCATATTTGATTATTGAATTATAGAAATCTAAAGTAAAACAGTTGTCAATATATTTTATAACCCCAGATAATGCAAGGAGCAGACATAATATTGATAATCCCTATCCCCCCGATTGTCGTCGGCTCTTCATACATCCGTGTTTACATACATTTGGAAGGATTAGGCAAGATAATATTGTTATTATATTTCAAATCAACCCTTTACAGTTACCTTGCGGACAATAGTTAATTACACGTGCCTCATACTTAGTACAATACAATATTCTAATTAAAGAATACAATACGTACAATAAAACATATAAACTGATTAATTATCTAATTAATTTCAAATGTTGTTTCGACACAGTCCAGCATAGGTTGTGCTGCTTGTTGAAATTGAAACGAAAAGACGTAAAGATATTATTTCCTGAGGTGTGCTGGCTTTTATAAAGTTGTTCTGAAAACAGGGTTTAATGTGATGATGCCTCTCCTGTTCTTTTTCCTAGAGGAAAATTAATATATTCATATTTCTCTCCTTTACTATTTCTTTGTAGTGTAACTATTTCTTTCAAAAATCTGAAACTTCGCCAAATAAAAATTCCACATTAAAAGCCTTGTTTTCAAGGTTTCTAACCTCTGCAAAATGGAAAATTTTAATTTGGGAATAAACGGAATAGTTCGTTTACAGTCTCAAATATCAGTATATTTTCTTTTAGCCAATTTGTTTAATATTTTTCTAAAAAAGCCATAAGAAACTCGGGTGTTTTCCAAACGCCGATTTATTACAGACTTATTGTCTTATTTGACGCCATCTTGAATAAATCGGACAAGTCATTCCAATTCATTGTACCGACTTATTTGTGACCTAATAACAAAACGCAATTTCTATTATATGGAATAAAATAAATTTATTGACATGTTGGTCGTTGCCACTAAATTTGAAAATAAAAACGGCATGTATTTGTATGGATTTAGTCGACACATTTTTGGAGACATTTCTGTGTAGATGTACTTATTCAAATAAGTCTCCTCGCGAGGTGACTTATTTGAATAAGTCGGTGTTCAGAAATAAGTCGGCGTTTGGAAAACATCCTTAATAAAATAAATCGGATTCCAGCATTGAGAAGAAACAAAATATTTTTTTTGAAAGGTGTTCCACCAAGTGCGGAATAATAATAGTTTAGATTTTATTATAGAAATCATCACCTGAAGGAGTAAGCAAATTAAAATTACATTTAATATTTAAACCTAAACTACGTTACGAAACTTAGAATTAATTATATTTAGAAACGAATAATGGATGATTTAAGCGATGGTTTCTCGTGTGGCTACTTTTCTAATAACTTACTTGTTTCGAAAAACTAATTAATCGCTTTTAAATAAATTATTTGACATGTATTAATTAATAATTCAAATATATTTAGAAATTATAATAAAACTAACACTGTCTCATGGCCTAAGTCCAAACGCTTAGTATTTTGAGTTGAAATGCCAATCTTATTGGCAACCTGAAATTAATTATTTCGGTTATAATTTGAATACTGCCCTTTAAAACCTTTTCAACTTAGTTCATCAATTTTAAAGTACAATAAATCTTAGCATGGTACATGAATATATTGGTCAAATAATAAGCCCACGCACAATTGCAACAAATAAACGTAAACAATAATGGAAATTTAAATAAAACCTCTTTGTTGAACCGGTAAAATACTATAATTATATTTATACATATTTGAATTGAACAATAAACGAAACCAATTCTTAAACAAATAATTTTGCTAGAAACAAACAAACCTTCATTTACAAACTATCAAATATTATTACACTGTGCGAAATAGCTATATGGGACAATACATTTTTTTTGTTTTTTTTTTTTTTTACAAACTATTATTTTATTTTCATTTGCGTCACATCATTGCAGATTGCATATAGATTTCAATTCGGTTAGTGTTCATTGTACGTACATCGTTATAGCAGTTTATGCTGATTGGTCGAAGGAAATAGCTATATTTAGAATACATTTATTTTATTCATTAGAACAAAAATACTAACAAAATGTGCAGTTTAGTAGTTTACATGATTTCCATTGTTGTTGATAACATCCATCAATCGTCGTAGCATTGAATTCATTACCGTTTAAAGAACAGAAACATCAATTTTTGCCCATTTCTTTTGAATGGCTGTCTTAAGCTCTGCTAAAGAAGTAAACTGTTCTCATTTTTGTAGACTCCCTAACTAAGAATGCTCCACAGATTTTCCATTGGATTTAAGTCCGGGCTAATACTGGTATATTTCGTGACAAAAAAAAATTCTTAGTGCACTTAGCAACGTGTATAGGAGCATTATCCTGCTGAAATATACAATTTTGACCGTACACTTCCTCCCCAAAATTTACTAAAACGTCGTTTAATAACTGCACATACTTCACCGGATTCATTTTGTATAGGAAATAAAACCACAAATTGGGGTCTTGGCTGATAGCAGAACCTTCTTTGATAGTTGCGCGAATGTCGCGTTTGACTCTCGAATATCTCGTCAATAATTCTATCATCCATCTATGGTCCGTCAAAATTAAACTTTTTTTCATTAGAAAAAATTATTGATCGCCACTCTTCATCCCAAAAGTTTAATTTCCCAGCAAATTCCATTCTCTCTTATTTATGGCGCGGCAGAAGTTTAGGTTTACGTACCAGTTTCTGATATTTCAGATGAACATCCTCTTTTAAAATCTATTATATTCTTCGTTTAGTCACGTTCACACACAAGTCACGCTTTATTTGGGATGTACTCATATTTTTCTTAACCGAAAGGCGCCTTATTTCCCTTTTGCTTCTGGCGTCAACTTTAGGCTTTGGTCCTCGCTTTTTTATTGTGCTATATGTGTGGGGATTTTTTAAATTTTGTTAGATTGTATTTTTATTTCTCCGTAGTTTTGTGGCTATCTGACGAATGGTAGCGCTTAAAACATTCGATCCTTGCTCGTTCATCGGTCGATAGTTATGTTCCTCGCGGCATATTTCTTTATAAATTACTTTTGAGGAACAAAAAATTATACTTTTAATGTAAAAAATAATTAACTCCTTTTTTTAATGCTACCGAAAATAATTTTTGTTTTACTACAAAATATTAAAATTAACAATGAAACACTTTTAAAAACGTCTTATAGCTATTTCCTTCCACTGGCGGTTGTTAAAAACAATAAATTAACAAAGATAATACAAAGGGAAAAAGGGGACGAAAAGAAATTTTAATTTCAGTTTATTGAGTATGTATTAACAAATTTTTGCATACACCCGTTCTACACGGGCTGTCAAAGAAGTACTGCTTCACGCTTTAAAATAAGTCGTAATAGATTTTTTTATGGCTAATTTAAAACCTTATTTTATATTTAAACACAAAGTTTTTTGGACTGTTTTATTCTGCTCTCTCGAAAATAAAATTTAAACTAAAATTTACATTTTAAAAATGACCTTTAATTTTTTATTTCATTTTTATTTGTGTAGAAGGTATTTCACCGAAAAAAATTTTGTCGAAAAATGAGTCGCAATTAAAACCGGTTTCATAGGTAAACGGGGAAAGAGACGAAAAAAAAGCTGCTTCTTTGCCATCTCGTGTGCAATGGTTGATACAATGTAAAATAAAATCAGCGAAATAGTTTTGAAGAAAACTCTACAGATTACTTTGTCCCATATAGCTATTTCGCATAGTGTATTATTAGATGTCTTTAGTTCTCTTCTCTACCACTCTTATGTCGCTGAAAATATTATTGTTTTTTCCAAATTGTTGACTTATACTGAATGCCAAAACTTAAGTATCATATTAATTTTAATGTATGTTTTAATATTTCTATTAACCATATGCGCGAAAGAAATTATATATAAAATTTTAACTTTTTATATTTGCGTAGGAGTATATAAAACAAAAGAAACATGTCTCATATAATTAATATACATATTTCCAAACTGTTAATTAGCAAAAATTTGTAGTAAATTATTTATATTTTATGTGATGGTTGAAATTGTCGTAACCCAATACCTAATTCGCGTTTCCCGCTCCAGCATATTATCAGCCCGGACAAAACTCCTCGTGGTCCATTACCCTCAGCCATTACTCCCGGTCATTAACTCACAGTTATTACTCCCCGGTCATTATTGACGATTGGAGCATCACGTATTACACGTAGCGGAATTTTTTTAAACTATGATAACTACAAATTTTGACATTTATGCCACATGCATAAATAAAATAAACAATCAGCGACATTTGCGATAATTTATTCGTTTTACTGTGAAGGCTTGGCTTGGTTTAATTTTGTTTAATTACATATATAAATTAAAAATGTTATAGGTTTTATATAATTAGTGATTTTGTGGCACATGAAATATAAAACACATGAATCTATGTATATCCTTGATTTCTCGGCGTATCGATCACATGTCATTTTTTGTAGTTGAGTTAGTTTCAATCTGATTCACCTGCGGCGCTTTTCGACTTTTACAATCGTCAATACCCTCGGTCATTATACACATACATTTTAACTTCCGTTATTTTCTTTGACAACCAAAAATTGTAAACTTTTTGATAATTTGATTTTACTTCGAATTTTTTTTCGCAGTTCGAAAAAACGACAAAAGCGACACCGTGACAAAAAATCGTATTACGGCGATAAGTAAGAGAAAAAAAGAACACGAACGTCGTATATATACGTTATTTAATATATGCTAATACGTCATATTTTCGGAAAAAATCTAGTACATTAATATTTTTTCCGTTTTGTTATACTTGGGTAAGTATGTTAAATAATATATTTATCTGAATTACCTGGAATTTACTGTTTTTTTCCAAAAAAACGACCGATCGAACCGACGTGTAACCGATAATTTGAATTTATAGAGATTCAACACAGGTTTACGATTTTCTGCAACATATATAGTATGTTATAGTTTTAGATTCAGCTTTTCAAGCTCATCTCGAATCCGTCATAATGTAAATATTAAAAAACAAAATTTTACACATGTGGTTCATTGTTCCATAATTAGCTAATTTTTAGCAAACGTTTTCATGTTTTGAAAATTTTTTTTAATTGTTTTGTCATCATGTTGCTTGGGACCAACCGCCCGTAAGTTCCCGCAATGTAGCTCCGAATTATTGTAACAATTGAAATTGTTTCAAATAAATTATACACCTCAAACTATACTTAATATCGATATAATTTTATTTCGATGAATCAGAAAATCTCGACATAGAAAATCCTTTTGAAACCCGAAAAATGTGTGAAATTGTAAAGATAAAATTCATCTAAATAATTATTGATAATGGTAGGGAGGGGGAGAGTTTCCTAGAGGTAAAGGCGGAGGGGGGAAGGTAATTATTAAGTAATTAGTACCTTAAGTTATTATTATTTTCTACGACTAATTTAACCGTGTAATACAACAACAACATTTATAAAAGCTTATTATTTATTCATTTTCCAAGTCGATTTTCACACAGTTTTAAGAGTTTTCTTGAATCCTATTTTGAACTAGTTAAAGTTTGAGCTTTCTATAGAAAAAAAATAAAAAGCTGGCTCAAATAGACAAACTAACAAATATAATTAACCGTTTTTCATTATTTTCAATGGGAAATCATTACAAGTAATGACAATAGTATTGATTGTGTAATGGCCTCTATTCCAGATGGCTTCAATAAGTCTGTAATAAGTCAGTGTTTGGAAAACACTGTTTATTGAATTTTGCTTAAGCAATTTAACTAATTCGCAAGGTGTTCATATGCTATAAGGACGTGTCCGATATCATGTTTTCTGTGATAATTTTGACATTAGCTGAATAATTTTCTATTCCATGTTACCAATAAGTCCATTTGCTGCAGATTACTGAAATATTTTTGACATTATTAAACAAATTGGAATTGCTCAAATATTTCATTAAATATATAATTTAGTTGGAATAGCAAGCAGTTAAATTTCGCAATTCATACTCAAAATCCTACTCTAATTATTTCATTTATCATATGTGAAATAATGCTGCTGTAATAATTTGGTTGCATTGAAAAGCTTTCAAAATTGGTACAGCATAAATAATTATCACAGTATTCGGTCGGGTTCAATAATGCACAATTTTGATTATAATCGAAATTCACGTAATCTTTTTATTTAAAATGAAATCCTAGCTTCGGCCTTTGTATCTGCGAAAGTGAACATGTCAAAGGTCACTCAAGATCATCACTATATCTAGACGCCCCGAAATTTATTATTATTCATCAATTAGCACTAATTTATAATTTCAGATATGTAATCATTATCATTAACGTACCATTATTTTATATTTTGAAAAAGCAAATATATTTTTTTTGTATTTCTTATTTTGGCGGTTAACATTTGGTTTTTTTGTTTCTACAATTTTGCTGACTTTTGAAGGTGAGCATAAAATTAATTATTGTTTATTTTATTCAATGTTGTTTAAAATGATAAAAGCTTTAACAATAAACAATTATTTAAGAAAATAAGAATAGTTTTCTTAAATGATCCTTATACATGGCCTTCCGCAAACAGCTGATACATATCGTACGGTAGTATTCTTTGAGCAAAACCAAGGTGACTTTACTTGTTACTTGTATAACTTCGCACGTGGAGACTCCAAGTCTAATGCTAAGCGATTACAAAAGGCCTTCCACCGAAGCACCTTGCGTTGAAGGAACTGCTATATCTCTGAAACCTGTTGAATTTAATGAATCCGATAATATCACAGTTTGAAAGCTGGAGAGAGAGCAGAGTGGAATAATATTCCAGGCTCTAAGGAGACGTTTAATTTCGTGATTAATTCGAATTCAATATTCGTTGGTTGCGTTAATTAAACCTTAAATGGATAAAATATTCTTACTCTCAAATGTAGATAGTAATCAGCATTCGTTGGTGGTGAAGGTCCAACTCCCACTTCTGAAAGTTAACACAGGTCTTATAAGCTATAAGTGCTTTGTAAAGTGCGAGGTTTAGACGATTACGAAAGTCATTTTGACTGCAAACACTTTGTGCGTAAAATTGTCGTTATCCGACTGCTATGCGACCTTTTATACCTACTCTGGATTTGATTGGGTGATGTATAATTGACCAAGATATTTAAAGTCTTTCACGTTGTCAAAGTTGTAGCCGTTTATCCGAGAATTCGTCGCACCGAAATTTGCCATAGGGAAGCTCCTACGTGTTGATAACCATTTTGTTTTGCACCTGTTGTTTTTCAAACTAAATGGTTTCGTGTGACGGACGAACGGTATTAAACTGACCTTGGTATCATTTGGTCTTCGGTCAAAAACACGATATCATTTGCATATCCAAGAATTTGGCCTATCCGATTTCCTTAATACATACTAAAGCGACAAATCAAACAGCACACGTATGAGTGCATCACTCTGTCGTATACTACATGTTATTTCGAATACTGTTCCCTTCATCAGTCCGATTAAATAGATTTTGAAATTACCATACTGGGAGAACATCAGCCACGTCTGTTTTCATTCGTGTTTTTAATGGCTGTGGATATTTACATTTGTATATGTTCAACAGTGTTCTATAGAATTTGATTGACTCTTTACCCACTTCAAACAAAAAACAAATCATATACAAGTATAGAGTTAAAAATAACTCAAACATAAACATGCTAATCAATCAGATCTCATCAATTTTGGTGTTATTTGGGTGTGTTCTTGATATTTGGTTTATATAATTGGTCGTAAATATCATCCCTCGTCGTGATATCTCCTCTCGAAGGTTTGTATAGTACGCAGGAGGGAATTGCAACGCCATCTGGGCTCTGACATCTAGGGAAATATTTTTATACTTCAGAAAAATTAGGTAACTTCATATAATAAAAAGATTTTAGTTAGCGATTTCAATTGCAAACACTTTTTTCTAGTGGGACATGTATCGATTCTAGCGGCACTTGCAAGGAGAAAAGCTGTTTGTTAATTTGCCCCGTTCTGCTCAGTATTGTTTTGTCTACCACAGTTGATTAGGCAGTTTCCAGTGCTTCTTGTTAGTTCTTCTCTACTCCTCTTTTGTTCTTTCGTGCAAACCTTATTATTTCCGATATTGTTATGATGTTTCAGTTTCCAATTCGTGTCCGGTTGCGATAGGCAATGGCCGATGTTTGTGTTCATTGCTTGGTGTCGTTACTCTCCTAATATTGATTTCTGTAATAATTTTGATTTCGGATTGATGGGAGTCCTTTAAAGTCCCTCCAGCTCCCTGAACTTGTTACCTTTCTACTAGGTCACCTCTTGTTTCAGTTTTCTCTGTCCTCTGTGACGTTACTTTAGTCGGTTACTTGCTTAATTCGCTTTCAATGTCAACTAAAAATCTCAAAAACATGGTAAATCATTTTTAGGGTATCGTATAATAGATAAAGTTACTGTTTCGAAACAATAAGTTTTCGAACAATTACCTCCAATTTGCGAAATTTAGTCGTCTCTCGTCAAACACTAATTTGTTAAGGTTGTTCTGTTCGTCAAATATGGAATTGACATTGAAATAGCACTGTCAACCCTTGATGATTTCTTGAAGTCTTACGCAAAGAAAAAAATAGAAAGCATTAATTTACATGTTTTATCATTTATTTTTTTTTATTTTTTTGACATTGATACATTATAAAAATTTTGAGCTGCTTAATAAGCATACCAAAATGTTGAAAAGCAAAATATTTGGATTTAATATAATATGTATTTCGCAAGACTTTTAAGTTTATTACTCCTTTTGTTGTGCGGTTTGTCCGATCAACTTGTGTTATGATAACTTTGTGTAATGAACAAATTTAGTTAGATAAAAAATTGTTTATTCGAATATGAATATTTTTTATAAAATATTTATTTTTACTCAACTTTAGTCGGTGATGACAAAACCGGAGAAATAAACTTATGTGTATGAGTGTTATGTCATATACGAGAGATCTTTTATTATGCTTATAAATAAAATTTTGTAAGTTAAACCGCATCTTTTGATCACATAAGAATAATAAATTGCGTGTCGAGATGTAAATCACGCTTAGATACAGCGCAAATTAATAAATTTAGCCATTTCAATCAACTAAACGTAAATGAAATGATGGCCATCCATTTAAACATATGTTTAAGTCACGTTTAAAAGAAATTAGAATGTTTGACCTTAACTGATTTAAGAATAAATCGTTTATGCAATCTCTTAGAAAATAGTAGATACAAATATGCTGCAGGATTATTTGAAATACTTAATTGAAACAGGGAAACTAAGAAAAATCTGAAAGATTTAATTTACTGCACAAAAATTTAAAAGAATATCAATGGGACCGATTCTCATTAAATCTTCTATCTTTATTTTCTTCTACGAGTATTCACTCGCTGTTTATCTCAAAATCTCAAAATCCAGTTTTATTGAAATTTGTAACTGGTTTGAATATTCTGCACGGGATTTTCATGGTAATGGAAGTTAAATATACCGGGTGATTTTTAAGCTGAAATTTTCAAATATCTCGGGAAATAAACACTCTACGAAAAACTGTCCATTATCATAATTTAATCATTCCGAATTTCTTTGAAACATTTTTTTCGATTCATGATAGATGGTGCTGTAATAACGATATTAAATTTACATATGCATACGATTCTGCAATACGTGCGTGAGTTAAAATTAACATGTCTTCAATGAAAATACTTGAAATTAGTCTTAAACAAATTGTATTTCTTAAATTAGGGAAAAAAAATTAAACAATTTTTTTTTCTTTAAAAATGTTTCAAAGAAATCCTACGTACTTTAAGCCGTAGAAGAATCTGCAATAAAAAATAGGGGTTGCTATTTTAATTTCAAAGTTACCCCCTGCCCCACCTACATGAATGGGAGGAGGGTTACTAATTTTACCACTAATGTATGAAAAAACGGAGATTTGAAGCAGAACGTATATGAATCAACCGATCGAGTAAGAAGAAGGCAGTGGACGAGTGTACAAGCTATCCAAGAGTTTGTACGGACTGAAAAACCATTGCACTGCTAAAGCAAAAGTTTACGTCATTCAATAAAAAATTTGACTTTGTGACCAGTGAATCGGATTCATGTGTTTTTGTGGTTAATGGAAAGAAAGGAATGTTAATAATCCTGGTTTATGTCGACTGTGGTTTGATTGCAACGGAGAACAAAGAAGTATTTTTTCTGGTCATTGAACACTTGCGCAGGGAATTCGAGGTCAAAGCTTTCGAGCTCAAATATATATTCGGGCTGGCAATTGAACAACAACCAAATGTATCGATTCATGTGAATCAGCAGACGTATGCGCAATAGGTACTCAGCCGTTTTGGAGTGGCGAAATGCAATGCAGTAGCAACTCCATCGGACAGTGTACATAATCTTTGCGATTCCAAAGAGGACGGAGAAATTAATTTTCCGTATCGTGATGTGATCGGTAGCCGACATCAGTTTTGCTCGGCCAGAAGACATCAGTTTGGCTGCTGGCAATGCAAGTCGACACTTGAAGAAACCAGCGGCAGCACTTATGAATGCCGTAAAACGCATTATGAAATGCATAAAGGGGCAATGTACATGGGAATTCGATTTGAAAGTGGCATCAAATTGAGTCTGCGTGGCTACACTGTATATGCCGGAGACTTCGAAACAAAGCGGTCGTCGTCCGGGTACATATTCATGTTTGGTAATGGAATTATAAATTGGGGTTCAGAACCCCAAAATTCAGTGGCGTTATCGACAAAAAGGCCCGAATACATGGAGGCGGCGTTGCGATGAAGGAACTGGTTTGGCTACATCGATCATTGGCCGAAATTTTGCCAACCGATTTGGACCAGTCGATTTTCCTTATGAATAATCAAGCGACATAATCATGACCAAAGCATTACCAAAAGGTGAAAATCAATTTTTTTTTAAATTTCTGGGCCTTATACCAAAGAAAAATTAATGTGATTTTAAATGAGTTTTGTTTTAAATTTTTTGTTTTTTTAACGAAGTTTTTTTGACATTTTAAAAAGTAAGTAAATTGTAAATAAAAGCGGGAGTGAAGTATTGAAATTAGTGAACTCACTCTCTGGTGTAATTTATTTAAAGTTGTGACAGGTTTAATACATTGTGTTTATGAAAGTGTTCACTGTGGTTTAAGACTTGACCGGTATTCTCAATTGTAAGAATCTTGTTGTATTTTTGACAGCGAACGCTGAAAATAATTTTTTTTGTTGGAAATAAAATTTTGTTTTACACACGCCAGAATTTATTTTTTTTTTCATTGCGTATTGAACTGAATGTTACAAAATTAACAGGATTAAAGCTAATTCAACAATTCAGCAGTCTTCCATTCCTCGCGAAGCTCCTCCTGGTCCCAGACCACAATGATAAGTTCATATAGATTAGAAACAAGAGAAGCTCCTTCGTGTTTTAATATTTCTGCAAGGATTCCGTCAAGATCGGGTGCTTTGGCATAGTTGGATCTATTTACTAATAGGTGCATCTATTTCCATTACTGTAGGGTACGGGATGGGTACCTCCTCGCCCAGCGGGGCAATAGCTCGAATAGGGTCACTTCATCGTTCCGATTAAATAGAATTAGGAAGTTGGATTGGCATACTGAGAGAACATCAGCTTCGTTTATTCCCAACTCTCCATTCGTGTCTTTTAAGGCTGTGGATCATAGATGGAAGTCCTTAGTAATATTTCTGGCATTGGCAAAACAGTCGCTTGAGTTTCCGTTTTCCCCTTGAAAGCTAATGTTTTCGATACAGGTCATGTATTCGCGCTTCTTTTTCCGGAGGTATTTAGTCGTATCTTTCCTGCCGCGGAGATACCCTGTGTGAGTGCTCCGAGTGTTATGAGCTAGCTGTTTTTCACCCTGATTGTCGAACCAATCATTCCGTGCTCTTGGTAATCTTCTTGGATGTTTGGCGGATTTTCGTTGTTTACATTGTACCGATTTAGATGTTCAGTGATAGCTGATTAATAACTTTGCAGAGTATTCATTTTTTATTGAATCAGTTTCCAGCGCACGGTTTTATTTGCTTGTTTGTTAAATGTGGATGATAATTTGTACTTATATTTAAACAGAACAAGCATATGATCACTCTCCATGTCGGCGTCTTTTATAAAAAAGAACGTCAGCCATGTTGGTGAAAAGTCTCTTCGAGATCATGACGTGATTAATTTGGTTTTCCGTTCTTCCTTATTCGGTCGGAGGCGTTTGTATTTGATTTATATAGCGGGCCGCTTGCCTCGCGGGTCGCTTTATACATCTTACCTTACGCCGCCGCCAGCCAATTAGAAGACGTACGACGGTCTGATTTTTGTAGAACCATATGCACATTGCATTGTCAGTTTAGTAGTGGCATGGAAGATGGATCGGCCCATGTGTTTGCACTCCGGCAACTCACTGAGCAGCTCACTTTTAAGGCTGCTGTCTGAAAACTGTTTCTAATAAAAGAACAAGTAACAAAATGCAGTTTTCTTTTCCTTTTTTACGCTATTTGCCGTAGGCACTTGGCGAAACACACTTATACTTAATAAACACATTTTTATTAATCACTTGTTTTTTGTTTCGCAGAATTATTTTGAATAATTTTCAAAAAGTTTAAAAAATCACTCGATCGATTTCGACTTGTTAGGTCATCATCAGGAGTATCTACTGATTTGTATAAATAAAAATTTTGTTATATAGTAGAAAAAAGCAAATTATAAATAAAATAAGGAGGGACAAAAAATAAGCAATAAAAATTAATCTACGGATCGCGCAGGTAGGCGATGAGTCATAGGTTGAGTAACAAACTTCAAGGTATATTATTGCGTACGTGGAAATAGAAAAGTACGGGATCTGTAATTGGTAAGAACCGGATTTCTCTCTGTTCGTTAAGGATATTCTGGTTAAGAAATATTGATTTTCTAATTTCGTAAGATTCTAAGGTATCTAAACGTCTGCCTTTGGGTTGTATAATGTAATATGTCTAAATTGTTCAAGCTAGCTGTATGATTTTCTGAAGTTAAATGGTTATGGAAAGTTGATTGATTGCAACCAGATAAATGTTCTTTAGCTCTAACTCCAAAATTGAGCCCAGTCTGACCAATATAGGAGAAACTACAATCATTGCAATTGATGCTATAAACACCAGATTTGGAAAGGCGATCAACTCTAGGTTTATTATTAAAAATTATTTTCTTTATTGTGTTATTATTATAAAAAGCAACTCTAATATTGGTATAATTGGACACGATGTTGCTAATCCGTTGGCTCGTTTTTCCTATATACTCTAAACGACGCCAAATTTCCCGCGTTGGACTATCCGGTGGATAAATACCCGTTAGAGTTTTACGCTTAGCTTTTTATTCAATAACTTTAATGCGCTATTCGAATGCGCTATTCGTTGCTATTTGAAGAATTATGTTGAGCTCAGTGTTATAATTTGAATTTGACAGAGGGATGTTTATTAGTCTATCTATGAGTGAGTGGAAAGCTGACATTTTAATATTATGGGGATGGTTTGAAGAACTAGGGATAACAGCGTCTGTATGCGTGGGTTTCCGATAAATTTTGAAGTCTAACGAAGAATTAATACTGGTTATTGTTATATCTAGAAAATTAATACATTTATTTTCTTCTTTTTCTAACTTAAAATCAATTGTGGGATATTGAGAATTTAACCAAGTAAGGAAAGAGTCTAACAGTCTATCAGTTCCATTCCATAGACATAATATGTCATCAACGTATCTATACCAAAAGATTTTATGACGAAAATATGGATTGTTATTTGATAAGATCATTTGTTCGAAGAAATCCATGAAAATTTCAGCCAACAAAGGTGATAGAGGAGAGCCCATGGGTAGACCATCAGCGAATTTGAAATATGTATTATCAAAACAGAAATAATTTTGTTTAATACATGTCTTAAAAACTAACTTCAGTTCACGACGTAAGCTCTCATCTACAACATCCCTATCTAGGTAATTACAAACTATTTGGGACAAAGTATTAATTGGAATAGAAGTGAAAAGACTGGCAACGTCAAATGAAACTAGTTTTGAATGTAACGGAATGTCGACGTCTTGAATTTTGTTAATCAATTCTACCGAGTTCTTAACCGAGTAAGCCGAAAAGAAATTAGTATGACAATTGAAAAAATTTATGAAACCCTTATAGCAAATTCTTTCGAAACAAAATTTTGATCTTAGATCAAAAAAATGACTAACAATACAATAAATTTGATCGAAATGTTATTGAAATGCATTGCAATGCCAGTCATTTTTTTGATCTAAGATCAAAATTTTGTATCGAAAGAATTTGATATTACATAGCTTGTAGGCAGGAGCATTGCAATACGCTACTATTGGTCTAATCAGAATGCCTTCCTTATGGATTTTTGGTAAACCATAAACGATCGAGGCAGATGGATTCATGACAGAGTACTTCCAACCAGTTCCATCAAATAACTTCTGGCCTTGGTTGATACACTTACTAACCGAAGTCTTAAAAGACTTAGTTGGATCTCTGTCAAGCTCTATTGCTTTGCTTTCTGTAATAAAATCAGAAATTTTATTGCAGTAATCGACTTTTGTGAACACGGTAATTGTATTGCCTTTATCCGCTTTACACGCTATAAGATCATGGTCACGTAGTTTTTTCTTTATCGCACCAATCACTTTGAGGTTAGTATTAGAAGCAGCAGAAGAAGAAGAGTTTGTCGGAGAAGAAGAGTTATCAATACCTTTCTTTATTTATAACGCACACACTGATTTTATTTGGGTTATCTGGCCAGATAAGGTTGTTTCGGCATCTACAGCAAGATTCTCGAATAATCGAAGGTCGATTTTGTTTGGCGTAGGGGCAAAATTCACTCCGTTGCTAAGCATTTGCACCTCTGTATCGCGGAAAACGACTGAGGACAAGTTCTTAAAACGTGGATGAAATTGGAAATTAGACGAACCACTATTACCTCTACGGTTAAATGGATAAGCCTTATCTCGCAACACATCCAGTTTAGCTTTTTGCTTCACATATTGAATATGTGAAATTTCAGCTACCTCTGCACGAACTTTTTTGTCCAGCCAATCGAACTCAACAGAGTGCAAACGAATTGCTAACTCAGTGTGAACAACTTTAAGATGGAGATATAAGTTGTTCCTGGTAGCATACCCTTTACGCAGCTCGTTATCCCTCCAGCTACAATGCGCTAGATTGATAGCTCTTCTTCCCTCCAAAGATTTACTATTGCATTTAATGTTAGTATAGTTAGGAAGCAATTTTAATTTTTTACAACTACTATTAAACCATATTTGATTATTATTATAAGAAATTCTTACCAACAAACGACGATAAATTACGGCGAGGGTGGCCAAATCTGCCAACTTAATACTTTTTACGCTATTTGCCGTAGGCACTTGGCGAAACACACTTTGACATCTCAATACACTTTGGCACTTGGCGAAACACACAGGCATCAGTTTTTTTTAAAAACGTAAAAATTCCAATAGAAACTACCACCACTTCCGGAAAAGCTTAAGTGTCAAATCTTTCTCGAAATCAGATCCGTCTGAGCTATAATTATTAACTGGAAATTCGGTCGTATTTTCTAAAATTCCAAAAGAAAATAAAGTTGTTTGTGTTTTGGCAGACTTAACATTATACTGTTTTAAATCTAATAAGATCTGTGTGTTAACGGTTGTTGATTTCTCCCTGTAACTTGATTAAGATAATTAGGTCGATTATATCATTTAAGGATCCATGAGAGTAGCATACACTATTTTTGGGCGATTGCCACTCTGACAAACAATTCTCTTTAAAAACTTTATTTTTCGGCATTGTTACATAATGTTAAATAAAAAATAAAACTACATATTTTGACAATTTACCATGTTACAGTATTCATGCATTCGTATTTTCATTGTGCTTCTTGTATCAAGTCGAAATTGTGGCAAAATTCATCTTATGATCGCGAACTGAGAAGAATAGATTAGGTTATTAGTACTTACTCTGTAATTACAGTTACCTTAATAATGTCAAATACTGAATTAATATTTTTCCGATGTTTTATCGAACAAAAAAAATATTTCTAAGCTTCATTCATCTTCCCTGATTTCTTTCTCACTCTTATTTTAATAAACTTTCACTTACCATTCTGTTATTTGGTCTTCGCTGAATGTATTATATAATTTTAACAAAATCTTAAATAACCCATAATTTTGCTTTTGCATAAAGAAAACATTCTTAACATAACCACTTCTTTATTCGTTTCAGGTATTGCCGGCCTATTCACTGTATTCTCAAGTTTTATATTTACATCGTTTGTGATAAATTTACTTGGGAGTGAAGTGTCCGATTTAAAGTAAGTATACATCGATTAGATATTTAAAATTTTTAGTGATCCGTATAATTTCTTCCAAAGGGATGCTCTTTTCTTCTTTTTGCTGTTAATTGATTTATCAAAAGCGGCCACATTAGCTCAATTAGCTTTGAGTGGTAATAGTCCATCTGAAGTGACAGGTAACATAGCACGCGGAATGGAACTTCTGGGACCAGCAATCTCATTAGATACACTTGTTGAAACACTTGTTATTGGTGTCGGAACACTGTCGGGTGTACAACGTTTAGAAATTTTATGTGGATTTGCTGTTATGTCTGTGATAGTCAATTATGTGGTTTTTATGACATTCTATCCAGCTTGCTTGTCGTTAATCTTGGATCTATCGCCAAGTGTTTATGATTCGCCAAAAACCAAAGGAAAATGCAAAGAATCAATATTGATGCGGGCGCTAAATGAAGAAAATCAAAAACCAAATCCAGTTGTACAACGTGTCAAAGTTATTATGTCTACTGGATTGATGTTGGTCCATGCTCACAGGTAAATATTTTCTTAACTATACTTAGAAATAATAACCTCGTATTCATTATCCCACAGTCGATTCACATTCAGCGATAAAGATGGTGTTCACACACAAGCATCAACACAAACAATTGATCAAATGGTTGCTCTTAATCGTACCGAAACCGATGATCTCTCGAACACCATTATGAAATGGTTGACAATGAGTGCCGATCAAATTGTAATCCTAATATTATTAGTTGCTCTTCTCGTTAAATTTGTATTTTTTGAAGATCGTGAAGAATTGGCCGATCAACTTAAGGAACGTATGCAATCACTAAATGAAAATGCGATTCCAGCACTTCTGATTTCCGATGTTAAACAATCTGTATCAGGTCAACGAAATAGAGTTGCCACTTTTACGATGGACGATGAAATTCAGTATGTTGATGAATCAACTCAAACTGAATTCTCACGGAGTGAAACGTTGAACCCAAGTAGTAATAATCCACCTGGTAATAGCATTGTGCGAAACGTTATGCAACGAAAAAATACTCGGATGTTAGAGGAATGTTTAAGACTATTAAATGAGGACGATGGACCTAGTGAATTGAATGATGAAGAAATTAAAATGATTGTGAAAGCAGGTAATGGGCATTGTCCCTTGTATAAAATAGAATCAATATTGGGGGATCCAGAACGAGGTGTGAAAATACGACGTGAAATATTGACGGCACAAGCTGGATTACCTGTGAACGTGTTAGATAATTTATCATACTTACATTACGATTACACGAAAGTGATGAACGCGTGCTGTGAGAATGTGTTAGGGTATGTTCAAATACCTGTTGGGTACGCTGGGCCACTGATGCTAGATGGGAAAAAATATTTTATTCCAATGGCTACTACAGAAGGTGCTTTAGTTGCATCTACAAATCGAGGATGTAAAGCGATATCCATTAGAGGTGTTTCTAGTTTCGTTGAAGATGTGGGTATGACTAGGGCTCCTTGCGTAAAATTTCCAAGTGTTTATCGCGCTGCTCTTGCGAAAAGGTGGATGGAGGCTACTGATAATTATGAGAAAATTAAAGTAGCTTTCGATTCAACAAGTAGATTTGCTCGCCTTCAAGAATTATTTATTACTATGGATGGGCCTAACTTATATATTAGGTTCAGAGCATTGACTGGTGACGCAATGGGTATGAATATGGTATCGAAAGGGGCTGAAATGGCATTGCGGATTGTAGAAACTGTTTTCCCCGATATGCAAATTATTAGTTTAAGCGGTAATTTCTGTTCGGATAAAAAACCAGCCGCAATCAATTGGATTAAAGGACGAGGAAAACGTGTTGTTTGTGAAGCGATTGTGCTACGGGAGGACCTACATAGGATTTTAAAAACGCATGCTGCCACTCTAGTGCAATGTAACAAATTAAAAAATATGGCAGGGAGTGCGATGGCGGGCAGTATTGGTGGTAATAACGCACATGCGGCGAATATGGTAACAGCAATATTCATAGCAACGGGGCAAGATCCCGCGCAAAATGTTACCAGTAGTAATTGTTCAACTTCAATGGAATTGTGGGGTGATCATGGAGAAGATTTATATATGACATGTACAATGCCTTCCCTGGAAGTTGGTACAGTAGGTGGGGGTACAGGTCTACCAGGGCAAAGTGCTTGTTTAGAAATGCTAGGTGTTAGGGGAGCACATAAAACTTGCGCTGGTGAAAATTCTAAAACTCTAGCAAAAATAATTTGTGCCACAGTAATGGCCGGTGAACTTAGTTTAATGGCCGCCTTGGTAAATAGCGACTTAGTTAAAAGTCACATGCGGCACAACAGGTAAACACATGGATATCAATATAATTTATTATTAGGCTTTTTACCATAACATATTTTTTTTAAATTCTAGATCATCCGTTGTCGTAAACCCGCTCCTAGCTAACCTTTCGTCTGGTGTACCAATACAATCATTAACACCGAGTGCACATAGTTTTCTAACGTCACCTCCATCACCGCCACCTTCGTCGTCACAGCCCACATTAATCAGAAAATAGCAAAATTTTAGTGTTTAATATTTATTTTTTTAAACTAATATAATAATGTGTAATTATTACTTTATAAAAAACCATAAAAAATATCAAAAAAATGAAAGAAAGAAACTGATAAAAATAACGACACAAGAATACTTTTTGATTAAATAGGTACCTTAATAAAATTGAATCCCATATCTTCTGAAAAAGAATTGAATAAGGATCACACTTCTTGCGCACTAACTTAACCTGTATAAAATTTAGAGGAAAATCTGAAGTAGTGCGCCGTCTCGTGCTTTTATTTATCGGGTTTACCGGAAAATATATTCGATATTTTTTTGGTTATTTTTTTTCTCAGTGCTGGGATGTTCTAACATCACTTTTTCGATTCATTATCGAAGTTCGTCTCTTTCCTAGAATTAAATGACTACTGTTTCGTTTTTCAATTATTTTTTTTTTCTATTGCTATCACAATAGAAAAAATTTCTCTATGTGCATATCGACACTAGAGTAACTTGCATCCGGTAACTTCTTGGTTTCTTCCCCATTTATCTATATAATTTATTTATTTTATAGGTAAAGACGAAAGAAACGAAGAAGTTACCGTAGTATGGATATGCACTATAGGCTCAATAGAAATCGGTTGTTGCTACTATATGTGTTTTGGTGAAACCACTGTTTTCAATACACATTTAAAAGTTCCCTAATTTTTACCAGTGCCCCTATTCTGGTAATTCCCGGGGAATGGAAATTTTAAATTTTGTAGCAGTTCCCTTTTCCCCCAAAGTGTGTTCTGGCTTTTGGGGGAAAATTTTTTACCAAAAAAATATTCCCCATTATAGAGCAGTCTTGATGTTTATTATTCCATACCTAAAGAATTGATGACTGTTGTATTACTTAGCTTGGAATATTTTCTATATATAGAACAATACCATGTATTTGTAGTACTAGCGAATTACTGCTTAGCCTACGAAATCGATTCTTTCATATTTTTCATCTTAATTCATTCTCACAACTAACTTTTCGTGCTTACGTTACAAATTTTAAATTTTTTAATTTGTTTTTTCTATTGTAATGTATTTATACATTATGGCTGTAAATTTACACTTACAAAATTTTTCACTTTAATAAACAAAATTAATTTTTTAAGTAAAATTAGATTAAAATATCAACAAAAACCAATTAAAAGTAAATTATTTTTAGACATTTGTTTTCTTGTTTTATTGTGATCGCGTGTCGACCGCGAATAATTAAATTATTTTCCCGTAAATTTATTTCTCAATCGACAGAATTAATTTTTGGAAAACGAGAGTGAGGAAAATGTATGGGGAATAGCTGCTTAAAAAAAATTATTCCCTAGTCCCGGGAATTACCAGAATAGAGCCACTGATGACCTATACGATAATATCTTACAGGGTAACACCAACCAATTATAGTTCGGGTATATCCCATAAATTATAATTTTTATTTTACTCTTTACTGTGTTTGAGTAGATAAGATAATAATAAATTGGTTTCGTCAATTTGCAATTGGTTGTTAATGACAACTTACTAGTAAAATTTGAACAATATCTCTCCAAGTAACGAAAATGAATTATTCGGTGATAGAATCATCACAATCTAATAGTCTGGTATTTTACTTTAGAGAAATAAGACACAAAAGTTCGATAAAGTATCGAAAGAGTGATGTTAGAACATCCCAGCATAGGGTATTGTTACTGACCTTGGATTTGTTTTTAGTGAAATAATTATTTAGTCGTACAAAATCTTTTTTTCATAAAAAGTAAATATACAAAAAAAATCTTTTACAAGAAAAATAAAAAAATCGGTAAAATAACTGTTAATTTAATTTTATTTAATGGTGCTGCACCTACAGATTTTCCCAATGCTCGTGTGATTTTTTTTTAGTATTGTATTGTACATAAGATATTTTACAATTTGTATTATATATAAATAGTATTTTCTTATTAGTCCCAAAAGTTCGTTAAATTTTTTAATTTAATCTTTAAAAATGTTGGTCGAATCGGTTGTATAAAAAGTGGGCTATCGTTATTTTTCTTATAACAGCAAAAATTGTACATATAAATAAATGATATTTATATTTTAGTGAGTGAGAGAGAAAAATCGAAGATTATAAAAAATAATATACCTAATAATTTTAATTTTGGAAAATTGAATAATAAATGAAAATTAAACAAAGAGTACCAGGTAAAATATTAATATCAAATTTTAATGGGAGATTAATTTTTTATTAATTATTAATGTGGTGGAAAGGTAAGGCTGGATAAAGGTGAGATTACTATAAGCGATTGTAAAACAATACTATATTCATACTTTCATAAGATTTTATAGAAATATTGACCACCAACATAACATATAAAATTAAACGGGGTGTTTATTTTACCTTGCTAATCCCTATTCCGGCCTGTATACACAATTGTGTAAGCACAATTCGTTCAAAAAAATATTTTTTAAAGAAGTTACTCCTTTAAAAAATATTTATATTCTAAAACATCAGCGCCATAATAGATACATATGTGTAGTATGTTAACTTCAAATCAAGGGAAAGAAATTTTTATCAAAACCGACATTACAAAATGTGGTTAATTACATATACACATTTGTGTATGGTGAACTTAAATTGCAGCGAAACGAAATTTTAATTGAACGAATATTACATACACAATTGTGTATAAGGGCCGGAAAAGTGCTATGTCATGCTCATAACAAATCTTTTGATGTTTCGATATTCCCTTGTTGGACTATTCGGCTTGGATTATAATAGTTTTCGGCACATATTTTCTATTTATTTTATAACATCATAATGCTTATTAAACATATTTTATTTTCAACGATAGGAATATAAATTAATCTAAATACCATGAAATACAAAATACTCAACTACTTTAACTAAAAAGTTAAAGAAAGTATTCTGTTCGATTTGACGTAAAATCCTCTCACAATTTACCAATGTGAAATAAGAAAATAGAAATTCCACTTGTTTTTATTTTGTAGTACTCAGTTCATCAGTGAAAAAATGAAGTGTGTTACCAGGCTATTTGAAAACGGGCCTGGATAATAAAACAGTATCTTTCACTTTTATTTGTAACATATTATGCACCTATTAAAGATGAAACACATCAAGCAGGGAACAGCAAATTTAAATATTGGCTTATTCGCTTACGTAATGATACAAAATCACAGTTTGGGTGTAAATATGCGTATTCTCAATAAAAGAAATCAAATTTATAACTTTATTATAATTTTGTTAAATTTAAATTTTTCTATTAAAATTTCAAAATATTTGATTTATTTTATTGGAAATACGCATATTTACACCCAAACTATGATTTTGTATCATTACGTATTTAAATTTGCTGTTCCCTGCTTGATGTGTGTTTCATCCTTAATAGGGGCATAATATGTTACAAATAAAAGTGATTGGCGTACTTTTCATGGTCCTTCGAGCCGGGTCGGCGCCAAATTCCATTTTCTGATAAATCTGTAAGTGTAAGTCCATTAACAATTTATAAGTGACAAATACAAAGGTGCACTAAAGATTGAAAAAATCATAATTTCAACAGTGAACTCTAATTAATTATTTTAATAATATCGAAAAATCTGGGTATTTAACTGTGAATAATTTACCGCATTTTTTATCACTGTTTGGCGAATCATTAAAATAGCGGAAACAAGGGCATTAAAGCGTATACTAAAATGTTACGAATCAATTAAAGCGCAAATTGTAGCATTCACCACGAGTACTCGCATGAATGAAGTTAGAGCGTGCTTAGCTATATTATCCGATGAGTGGAAAGAATTCCAAACTCTCGAGAAAACGCTCAAGGGAAAATTTTATGACGCGAATTTGGAATCAGTGGACAAAATCAAAAGCAGTCATTTCGATTTAAGAAAAAAGCTTCTCCAATGGGAAACAGTAATTGAGGAAAACAATGCTCAAGGGAATACCACGATTGAAGAATTGTTATTAAACTTATTAAACCAAAGCAATTTTATTCAAGAAATATCCTCAATTAATAGAAGAGAAAGTGAAGTGCGTTTGCCGCGTGTAAACATTCCCTCATTCAGTGGGTAATATTCCGAATTTCCATCGTTTTGCGATCTTTTTGAGGCGTCAATTCATCACAATACCCATATTTTGAAAGTACATAAGCTGCAATATTTAAAGGGACTACTTTACTGTTACAGACGCTAATTATGATGAAGTATGGGAAACGATAAAGGCAAGGTACGACAAACGTAAACACGTGGTGCACTCATTATTAAAACAATTTATGGAGCAACCAAACATACTACGAAACTGCGCAAAATCACTTTGTCATTTGTCAGATATTTCCGATGAAGTAATGAGAGGACTAAAGGTGCTTGGGGATCAAGTTGAAGGGCGCGATTCATGGTTAATTTATATTTTAACAAATAAATTAGATGTCGATACGAGGCATGGGCCTACGAGACTGCTGAGATGGACTTTCATACTCTCAATCAACTGTTCAAATTTCTTAATAAACGAAGCGATACTTTAGAAAGTTTAAATTTAGGCCCAATAAAACGCCCTAATTAATGCTTCAAAATGAGTCAGTTTTTTGGTGTCACAATCTTACACAGTTGTTTGTCCGTTATGTTACGAATAGCATTACCTAGGTAAATGCCGGTAAATTTATGGAGTTATCCAGTTCTAAGCGAAAACAGTTAGTAGCAGATAAAAAACTGTGTTTCAACTGTCTGTCGTATACTCACCAATCAACGGTTTGCAAATCTAGGTACAGTTGCATAATTTGCCATCGAAGACATCATTTAACTTTACATCCTGAGCCTCCGGTGGAAAACCAACAGAATAAATCAACGGTTTGTTCAACGGAACAACAGGCTGCAATGCGATGTTAAAAGCGAAATATTTACAGATTGGACAACTTCAAGCGATTCTACCAACGGCAATTGTTTTAGTGAACGATAAATTTGGAAAACAGCATAAATGTCGAATCCTGTTGAATTCAGGATCCCAATGTTCATTTATTTCTGACAATTGCGTTCAAAGGTTACAAATAGAAAGGAAAAGAGCAAATGTGAATATAACTGGTATTACACCTAGTTCTATGGTGTCGAGAGGAAAAGCTTGTATAATCATGAGATCGCTATATAATTCCAGTACACAAATAGAATTGAACGCGTTAATAATCAGCCAGTTACCGTCAAATTTACCAAGATACCCTATTGATGTTCAGGATAAACGGTTTATTGAAAATATGGAACTGGCTGACATCAATTTCGACACACCAGAGTGTCGATTTTGTACCAAAAATTAGAGCGCGAGCTGGCGAGGTGACCAATAATTTTGTGTACATATACACTGTATAATATACAATTTTATATTTATATTGTATTTTTTCTCTCATGTGTCTGTGCATTTTTTTCGTCAATTTTTCAAAGGCAAGTAGCAAAATAAAAAGTTCCGGTTGAATATTTATGATGATGACCTATACCTCACCTCTTCTATTCGCTTGCTTTTGAGCAGTGAAACCGATTGTTTGCTATGTGATTTGATTTTTCATTTTCAAATATTTAAACAATACGAAACCGCATTTGACACATCAAATAAAAAAAATATATAAACAAAATGACGCGCATGCGCTTAAGAAAACATTTATATTAATAAAATAACCACTACTATGTTTTTCCGGTTTGCTCACCTCGCGCTGTCATTTTTGGTACAAAATCGACACTCAGGTCCTATAGACTCTAATTGGAGCTGATCAATTTATTACAATTCTAGAGAATGGCAAGTGGCGCATTCTTTTACAGAAAACTGTGTTTGGTTGGATAGTATCTGGCCAACCGAAGTCGGCGCCAGCTGAAGATGCTTTATGTTCCTACACGGCTCTAAATGTTCAAATTGACAAAAATGTTGACGAAGTTCTTTAACGATTTTGGAAAATTGAAGATATACCAAATATTGGCATCGTTTCTCCAGAGGAAGCTGAATGCGAGGAAATTTACGGCCGTATACATAAAAGGCAGAAAGATGGCAGATACATGGTTAAACTTCCATTTAAAACTAAATCTCCAGAATTGGGGAACTCATTAATTGTAGCAACGCACCGTTTCATATCACTGGAGCGCAAGTTGAACCATAATTCTAAATTAAAGGAACAGTATGTCAATCAAATCAGAGAGTATATTGAAATGGGACATATGATGGAAATTTCTCAACCGAAAACCATAAATGATTCGCGTTCGTACTATCTGCCGCATCATCAAGCAAGAGCTCCACAGGCGTTGCTGTAAATGACAAATTGATAGTTGGTCCAACCATTTAACCAACATTATGGGCCACACTTATGAGGTTTAGACAACACCGAATCGCGATCACTGCCGTCATTGAAAAAATGTATAGGCAAGTTTTAGTATTTCCTAACGATGTAGACTATCAACGGGTCTTTTGGCGTGAACATCTTAATGAAAAAATAAGACATTACAAGTTAATTCAAGTAATATTTGGACTCGCTTGTTCTGCACATTTAGCGATACTGTACTGTGCAGCAGTTGGCTCGGGACATTAGAAAAAAAATCACTCAGCATCTAGAAGGTGCGGTTCGACTCAAAGAAATAATGATGAGAGTATTACGACAAGAAGGTTTTGTATTGAGAAAATGGCAATCTAATGTAAAATGTCTGTCAAATGAAATCACAACAAAACTATGCAGTGTTGGTGGTAAATCAGCAGTGATGGTTCTGGGACTACATTGGCATCCTACATCTGATTTAATAACGTTCACGGTACGTCTCGAAAAAACTACAGAGGTAACGAAGCGGAAAGTAATATCCGAAGCTTTTCGAGTGTTTGATCCATTGGGATTTTTGGCCCCTTCGACTGTAATTTTAAAAATACTACCAAAGGTTCTGAATTTTAAAATTAGATTGGGATGATAAACTGCCAGAATACATATTATAACAAAATGTACAGAAAGGTCAGAGACGAATTTGGATATTTTGAAAATATAAAAATAAAAAGATTCACGGATCATTATGAAACCACGCAAATACATGGTTTCCCAAATGCAAGTGAGGTGGCTTATTGCACCGTTATTTTCAGCAGAACCATAAATAAATGAGGAGAAATTTCGGAAACTATCTTGACCGCGAAAACAAAGGTAAACAAAGGTTGCACCTGTAAAAAAGGTTTCTTTGCCTAGACTAGAGCTGTGTGTGGCACATTTATTACGGAACTCATGTTCACGGTGAAAGAAACAATAGCATCCAACGCAATGTGTTATGTATGGACCAACTCATCCATCGTCGTAGCTTGGTTATCCACATATCCTGCTAGGGCCATTACATGGTCAGTAATAATGTCATTACTTGCTGGGAATGACATTAATAATGATCATGTAATGTGCGTTATTGAAGAATGATGTTTAGTAATGATGTAAATCCGGGGATTTTCTGATTTCGAGACATCATTACTTGTGTGTGACGTCAATACTGTCATTATTAATGATAGTTTAGGGTTTTCGTCATTACTATTGTACATCATTACATACTTTTCTTTTGTTCTACTCTATTTAAATATGTATATAAAATTGTTTTTCGGGATTGCTGACGGCAAAAGCAAGGATTTGTCGTCGGCTGGAGGAATTTTTTAACGAGTATATTATATCACAATATTAATGGTTATGTTAAAATTATATTTTTTTTATCACAAAAGTGAAAATATATGTAGTATTTATTTAGGTACAGTAAACCGCCGATTTAACGGACACAAAAATATAGTTTTAGCATAAATATTAATATGTAAAATATTAATATAATATATTCTATCAACATTTTGATATACATAATATTATGTATACTCGTTGAAAAAATTTTTTGGCCGAAGACAATATTTTTTTTTGCGGTCGGCAACTCTTGAACACAGTTTTGTGTATATAGAGTAGAACTAAATTTGTATACAAAACGATTAATAGAACTTAAGTAACGACGATAATATTGACGTGTAGGAATCACCGTGTAATGGTAACAAAACTAAAGAGAGTAATGACGCAAGTAATGACATTACTGGTAATGACATTATTACTGACCATGTAATAGCCCTATGTGATGCGAGATGGAAGACATTTAGGGCAACATAACATTGGGCTTATGTTAAATCCTCTGATAACCCAGCTGATCATGGTTCCCGAGGAGTATCTCCCCTAAAACTGACCGACTTAGAACGGCATATTGATCAAGTTGGCTAAAACAACCCGAAACGCTTTGGCCGACTACTCACTCGACAACCTTAGACGAAACGGCGATTCAAGCCGAGCTTAGCAAAACCAAATTACCAACAGACACTTTTCAAGCTGTAGTACAGGACGACTGGTTGGATAATTTATTTGAAAGAACATCGAAATTACAAAAAATATTCCGAGTGCGGTGGCATATGTAAGGCGCTATACTATAAATTCGAGAACGAAAAATCCCGCGCAACGATTTTCGGGTGAATTAAAATCGAAGGAGATTGACGTTGCTAAAATTATATGTTTCATTTGGATGCAAGCTTCTGAATTTCGAGATGATGGTATAGACTTCGCTGGCCCACTGTACTTCGCTGCAAAGAAGGGCAGAGGTGATACTAACCCTATTAAATTGTATCTTTGTATATTCGTTTGTGTGTTAGTCAAAGCAGTTCACATAGAACCAGTAAGTTATCTTACTAGCGACGCTTTCCTAGCTATTTTGAGGCGTTTTACTGCAAGGCGCGGAGTTCCAAAAGAAATATATACGGATAATGGGTCAAACTTTGTCGGAGCGAAGATAATCTTAAACGATATTTTCAGAATTTTTAAGCGAGAATGGTATAGCTTGGCATCTCATTCCATCAGCATCTTCTCATTTCGGTGGATTATGGGAGTCCGCCGTGAAGCGACGGGTAACGTGAACCTTACGTTTCAAGAAATGGCAACAAGTTATGTTAAATCTGACATCCTGATAGTGACATCCACCGGGTCTGTACCGGACTCACTTATAATCGCAGCAGATTCTACATTATCCAGTTGGCAACGTATTCTAGATGTATTGTATTCATAGAATACAAATATTTTGGAATAAACATCGCACGGATTACATAAACAATCTTCAACAGAGGCGTAAATGGCAACAACCGAAGGAAAACATTAATGTTGGCGACATAGTTATTATCAAAGAAGACGATCTTCCAGTGTGCAAGTGGCCCCTTGGATGAATTCTGGAATCACATTTTGGTGACGACTAGCTGATTCGAGTGGTAACAATCAAAATTTCAAGTTCAACGTTACAGCGACCAATCGTAAAAATTTGCATGTTACCTGTGTGTTAACGCAAGAGTCGTTAACGGTGGCGGAGTATGTTACAACTGATGAACAGGCCACAAGCTGACTCCTTTAAAGATAAAACACAAAGGATCAATTCTTAATTTAATACTTGACAAAATTTATACTTATCTAAAATCAACATAAAAGTTTTTTTTTTTATTGATAACTATCCAATCTGTTTTGAGGCTCAAGGTTCACCCTGCTCTTCCGCGGTTAGCCTTTTACGTCCTTACTTTACGCCTTCAGGCCAACTCGAGGACGTACGACTACAGGACCGATTTAAGACCATCTGCACATTGCAAGCTCCATGCCAGCCTATACTGGCCGACAGGGGGTCATTGATGTGTTACATTTCACCACAGATCGTAATCTGTTGATGAAATTTCACTTTTGCATCCTGCCCCTATCGGGATTCGAACCCGGTACCTCCCGGTGCAAACGCCTATAGTGGTGTTACCGGGTTATTATTATTAAAATCAATGATTAACACTCACTATATTATTTTTATAAACAATTTTGTTTATTATTTATTGCACAATAAAATATTCTTATAAAACTAGTTCACACAAAGATGGTTGCGGTGTATGAACGATTGTTCGTGGCTTTCACACTTTATATTATTTATTATTTTTGAGACTGTGTCTCATGAACTTCTAAAAAACGCGACTCATTCTTTTTCGTTTCTTGGTTTCGTTTTTCGCGGCTTGGTAAAACTCTCGATATTAATCGATAATCGATTACTATCGAGATTCGCGAATGTAGTTGGCGAAATAGCTATATTCAGCAAAACGAGCAATGCCTCGTAATTAAGCGGCGCGGTGTATAAATAGTTTTGCTACGAGGAGTGCCACGAAGTGAAAAGGATTTTCTGTTTGAGCCGCTACACGCCAAAGCTTTAACCACTGTGCCATTTGGTCGGTGTGATAAAAGTTAACAGCACTTTTGTATTGCTGCAGATGATCATTGCAACCTAAAATAATCTAGAATATTTCATTATTTTGTATTATATAAAAGCATTAAAGTTTCATTATTAATTTCTAATTGATTAATTTAAATTTACATTATTTTATATTTATATTTACCTTAAATTGTCACTATTGAATTTTAGCATTATTATTTATTTTTTTTTTTTTTTATTTATTTATTTAGCATAAAGGATACCATAGCTAAGCTAAAGCATAGCTTTTCTATCCATACAAAAATGTATACAAAAATAAACTAAAACATAAATTAAAATGTATTCTTAACAAAATCAAACAACAACTTTTTAAATTTAGTAAAAGGCTTCACGCACATCTAATCTCAATCGGCACCTCATTCCAAATTGTGAAGGAGGTAAACAGAGGCGATTTGTTGTAGATGTTTGATCGGTTAACAGGCAGCATTATTTTATCATTTTGATTAGACCCAAATTTTATTTTCTCATACAAATATGAAGGAGCATGATTATTAATGACCTTATAAAAAAGTAATAACGCTCTAAAGTAAAAGAATTGAATCATAGTGCAACCAAAAAATTCTTTAAACTTAGCTGATATGTGATCAAATTTTCTCAGCCCATTAACATATCTAACGGCATTATTCAAAGTAAATTGCAGCATGGTACTTGAGGTAGTATCACAGAATATAGAGTACAAACAGAAGGGACATAACCCGATTTTTCTATGGAAAAATTTCGACCGTTTTTTTATCCTTGATTTGTATGGAAAAGGGTAGAATATAATAGTGAAAAAAATTGTGCACTGAACTTTTTTACATTCAATAAGGGTAGAGTCAAATTTATTTTTGGTCCACTTAGTAGCGTATATATATACTTTATAATATATGGTAGTATCACATCTTAAAAAAAGAAATTCGCAATATAGTACGTGGGAAATTATTAATGATCTAACCAACAAAATTCAAACATTTTTAGGGCAGATTTTTTTATGAAGCTTCAAACCATACAAAGTAGAATTGATCCTATCACAAACATTAACAACTTGAGAATCCCAGCAGAACCTGTCATTAATACAAATTCCCAGACTATTAACATGATTCGCAAAATTAATCTTCACACCATCAATAAAGATATCGGGTATCACTGGGAAACCTCTTTTAGAAATCAGAATTGTTTTAGCGAAGTTCAGTGAGATTCCATTAAATTTGGACCAAGCCAATACATTGGATAGATCCAGATTAATATTGTTCAACGTTTCCAATATATTTTCACTAGTACCACGAAGATAAATTTGACAATCATCAGCATACATGTGATATTTGCAGTATTTTAAGGCGGCCGCATGAAAACATTCTGCCTGACATGACAATAGCTGCCAACATAGTAAGCTTAAAAAAATTGAAAATATTTTATCTCGTCCATGACAATTAATGCTGAGTTCACAGAACGGGATTATTTTTTATCCAACTCGTTAGCCAATCAAATCTTTCATATACAACTAAACCCCGCCCAATTTAATCTAGCTTTAGTTGAAATATATTTCCATCTTTTGAGCAAATAATCTAAGTCGTACCAACATAGTAACAAAAATAACCGGAAGTATGAGCAACATTTTTGCTCAAATATTTGTTGTGGTTTATTTATGACATTTTTGAAATGAATTTCGCATTAAATAATTTAATTTAAAGTTAATATGTATATAAACCGGACAAGTGGTGCAGTGGTTAATGCTTCGGCACTTGGACCGGGAGGTACTGGGTTCGAATCCCATCAGAGGCTAGATGCAAATCGAATTTTCATCATCGATTACAATCGGTGATGTTAATAAACACAACTAAGACCCTCTGATGGAGTGCAGAATTCAGCGCCGACCCACCTTCCATGTCGATGTACTACAGGTTGACATGGAGCTTGCAATGTGCAGGTGGTATACTGTAGTTGTGTGAGTAGGTGAATAGGTGAATGGGTTAATGATGTGGCGTGAATGCGTGGTATCACAATGGGCCAAAAAATGGCCTAAGTGTCAACCACTGAAACCTAATATGTATATAAAATAAATGGAATAAATATGCGAGATTCATTTAAGTAAAGCAATTAGGATGAGAAACAAAAATTTTATTTTGCTGCAACTGTTGGATATGCAACTCCTTGATACGAAATTATTTCTTAATTTGTAAATTGTGATGTGTGTATAAAACCGAATATTGTGTATTTGTAATCCCCAGACATAGGTTTATTCGATTAAATTAAAATAACGTCCCAACTATTTGAAAACAAAGCAGAAATTGTGAACAAAAATACAAAACATCAGAAAACATATCGCACATCCTCTTAAAACCTGTCAACACAAAAAAACAGTTTCGAGGCAAATGCATTTTAATTTTTTTTTAATTGCTAACGCTACTGTGATGCTGAAATTATTCATTATTAGCTTTATAAAATAAATAATATCAGCATCACAGTAGCGTTAGTAATTTAAAATGCATTTATCTCAAAACTGTTTTTTTGTGTTATGACATTTTTTTACAGGATGTGCGATATGACTTACATGACAACCGTAGACAAATTTTTTGAGAAAAAGTTGGTAGAAAAAAGCCAGCTTTTTTTTATCTCGTTCCGTGAACCCACACTAATACAAAAAAAAAGTTGGTATTAATTGTCATGGACGAGATAAAATATTTTCAATGTTTTTAAGCGTACTATGTTGGCAGCTATTGTCATGTCAGGCAGAATGTTTTCATGCGGCCGCCTTTATTGCTTGTGATAAGTCATTAATAAAAAGGGAAAACAGAGTTGGCCAAGTATAGTATGTACCTTCCAATACACCTACAGGTATACGCTTAGGAACTGATTATTTTCCATTTACAATGACCTTTTGATATCTGTCTGTTAAGTAGCTAAACATAGGTTTAAGTGCTCTATTGTCAAAACTAAGAAAAGCATCAACTTCTGTAGTAACAAAACATGGTTCAAAAAGTCAAATGCTTTGGAGTAATCCAACAGTATTAGAACGACAAATGAGTTTTTTTGGTCAAGATGGCAAGCCAGATCGTCTACAACATGAAGCAGGGTAGTCGTTGTACTGTGGTTATTACGGAATCCAGATTGAAATTTATTTAGCTAATTACAATTAGCCAAATGTTGGTTGATTTGATCACGAAGAATGATTTCGAATACTTTAGATAAGGTGGAAACTAAACTAAGCGGTTTAAGATTATCCAAAGAATCGATACCCTTCTTTTTTACAATCGGAATCAGAGTGTTCATTTTACAGATTTCAGGAAATTCAGATCGCATAATACAATTGTCAATCAGTGGCCCTATTCTGGTAATTCCCCGGGAATAGGGAATAATTTCTTTTTGTAGCAGCTATTCCCCAGACATTTTTCCCAATTCCCCGTTTTCCAAAAGTTAATTCTGGCGATTGAGGAATACATTTACGGGAAAATAATTTAATTATTCGCGGTCGACACGCGATCGCAATAAAACAAGAAAATACAATAGTCTAAAAATAGTTTACTACGTTTAATTGGTTTTTGTTGATATTTTAATCGAATTTTATTTAAAAATAATTTTGTTTATTAAAGTAAAAATTCTATATTGATATTTCCAATTAATATTACCAGTTTTCAGTATAAATTTATAGTCAGAATATTGCTATAAGTATAAAATACAATAAATTTCCGTTCAATTCTATTCTTTCCTAAAATAGGTATGGAAAAATAAACGTCAAAACTGCTATAATGGGGAATAATTTTTTCCTAACAATGTTTTTCCCCAAAAGCCAGAATACACTTATGGGGAAAAGGGAATAAAACTGCTACAAAATTTAAAATTTCCATTCCCCGGGAATTAGCAGAATAGGGCCACAGGAATGTAAAAGGTGATAAAATGTATGGTAAAATATTCTGTAGAAATTTTAAATTTATTTTATCATGACCGGGTGAATTTGATTTAATAAGATACATGGCTTTGGAAACAACTAATTCACTTACACTGCCAAAGGAGAGAGAAGTATCCGTGACTATGCGCTCCATCCCCTGCAATGGAATAACTACCGATGAATGGGGTACATCACACTGTAATTAATTATTAAATTACGTTTCATTTGGCATACAATTTATAAAAAAAATATCAGGATTTACGTATAAAAAAACGAATTTACTCTGTTGCAAAATTAATTGTGTTATAAATTATTATTGCAAAAGTATTTGTGTTGGGAAAGTTTTAATAAAAAACGTTACTAATTTATATTATTTTGTTGATTTTATTTAAATTTAATATTTACCTAGTCTGCCCACCGTTATTTAATATGACCTCATTTAGTCTTCTGGGTATGCTGTCAAATAATTTGGAAATAAATTCTAGAGATATTTTACTCCACACCTTAACAATTTCATCCCATAACTCCTGCTTGCTTCGTCCAACTCTATATGGTATATTTCGTTTTACATAAGCCCAAACATTTTCTATAATATTTGAATCCGGGCTTTGCGGTGGCCAATGTATGCGTTGTTGGTCCAAATCATTTAAAAACTTGGTCACAACAAATACTTTATGGGCAGGGGCATTGTCGTGCTGAAGAATAAAGTCAAGCCCAATTATTTTTGAACCAGCTACCAATGCTACATCATTCAGCAGTTCTAAATAGGTCATTTGATTCATTTTCCCAGACACCATTGCTAGTGGTCCTACTCCGAGGTTGGTTATACAACCCCAAACCATAAGATTTCCTCCACCGCCTTGACGTTGTGTAGCATAAACACGACGTTTGTTTACCTTTTCTGGCTCCGAATAAAAAAATTTGCGACCCCAAGATCCGTCTAACGATACCGAAGGTTCGTTAGTAAATAAAACGTTTCTCCAAAATTCGGGGGGCTTGTTCATATGCTGCTTTGCGAACAACAGCCGTTTTATTTTATTTTATTTAGAAATATAAAACTTTTTGGTGCATGTGTAGACCTTTACTCCAGCTTCTTTTAAACGACGAGAAATTTTGGAATGGTGTATTTGGAGTTTTTTGTTATCCTTTAAAGTTTTAGCGAGACCTCGTTGACTTAAATGTGCATTTGTAAGCATACATCGAGTGATGTAAGCATTTTCTCTGGCATTAGTTATTCTTGGTCGTTGGCGTACTCCGATATTTTGCACCGTTCCGCAAATATTTTGCTTCCGAACTTGATACCAAATGGTATTTTTATGGCACTTGTACTTTTTCGCCAGTTCTTTGGCTGAGATTCCCAAATTATATTCTGCCGCAATTGCAGATCGGGTTTCAATACTCAGTTCGCGGGTTTTTGGCATATTGTCTCGATTTTTAATGCTCACAACACAATGAAACTTGCAAAACTATTTGAAAACGACTATTTTTGAAAAAAAAAATGCTGAAACAGTTATTTCAATGCACCATTTGTTGATTTTTTTTTAAATTTTGCTAACTCAAATACTTTTGCAATAGTAATTTGTAACAAACAACAGTAAATTGTAACTTTTGCAACAGAGTAAATTCGTTTTTTTATACGTAAATCCTGATATTTTTTTTATAAGTTGTATGCCAAATGAAACGTAATTTAATAATTAATTACAGTGTGATAAAAAATTTAAAAAAACAAAAAAATTACATGAGTTTTATAATCTAGGAAACATAACTAAAATAATTTTTTCATGAGCACAAATATTAATGCAACACATAGTAATTTCTATTCTCATCAATATCAAAATAATTATTAAACTAGATATCCGTAAACTTAGAGTATTAAAATTATAATTTTTAAATAATATTCAATTTTATAGGCATAGACTTTTATCAAACACATTGACCACATAAAAGAGTTCATTAAAAAATTATTTTGTTTAGATATTGATGTGAAAGAATATTTTTTTCGCTTGATTGTAGCATAATTAGTACTTTGACAGCTGGAAAGGCAGTCTCGAGTAGGGTTGAGAATGACATTTGTAACAATGTTAAAACGAGTTTACGAACGACAAAAAGCACATGCTCGTTGTTACAATGATAGTTTCAGAACGATTTAGAGTTGTCATTGTTAACAATATTGTAACAATGTAGAGTTTACGAACAGCCTCAAGACCTTCTAGTCCTCAATCCAATATGGTTGAAATTGCTCCAGATTCGTTTCATGGTTAATTTACTGTTTCCAATAAATATTTTTGTTTGGACATCCTAATCAAGCTAGTTACCCTTGCGTTCTTTACGATATAATTCTAGGTTCCTCACATCCCCTGTTCTTTTGTACTTATGACAGCTGATATTTATTAATCGGTAACAGTTATAGATTATTTAATACAATTAAAATCAATTTAATTTAGTTTAATATTGAAACTCTAGATGTCACAAATTCTTCCTTTTTTGTATAAATATTAACTTTTTTTTAATCAAAAATTATATGTCAAGAAAATTGTAATCATTATTAAATACACAGTGATTTAGAGCACATTTAAAACAAATCTTGTGATTAGATTATAGTGATTAAATTAATACAGTCTTTTTGTGAATTATACCGGATCGACATTGGATTTCGAGATACCGCTTTGTTAAAAATCGACCCGTAATTATACTTGGCTTTGAGAAACATCGCATCGAAAGGATTTGACCCACGCATTTTAATTGGACACGGCAACAAGCTCTCGATAATATTCGACCTCGCACAACTCTGGATACGACTTTTTATGCTTGCTACACAATAATTTTGAACAACCGCTATACTATATATTGAACGCAACATTTCAAGGTGACTTCGCGTACTTTGGCGCAAACAGGAAATAACCGGCAATATTTTATTAACATTGTTTAAACTGAGGCATTGGAATTATACTGCGATAATATTATCATCCGTGAATTTACTAGAATATAATAATTCCCAACCGTACTTTTCAGACTGCAGCAATGTTCTCGGCCGATCAGAACGCAGAATTTGTTCGAAACATCGAGAGCGAGAACTGTGAATTTCGTATATGTATATAGTGTACAATATACATTTTCATAATTATGTTTGTAATTTTTTTTCCGTTGTGGTTGTGTCATATTTAGTTCGATAAGCATCAAAAATAATTGAATCGGTCGAATCGGTAATTTTTTTTTGGTGCTTATGATCAACTCGCTCGCGTCTCCCATTTTATACTTTCCTCTATCTATTTAGTAGGGGAGAACATTTATGTTATCAATACAAAAAAAAATATTGGTTAGACATAATTTATTTTTAGTTATATTTAGAAATTAGCGTCTTAATTTCTAGGCCATAGTAAAGGAATTGTATATTTCCAACACCAACAATGTTTGTAATATATGCAATTGTAATTAATTGAAAAACAATTTATTTTAAAATAATTTTACACTTTTAATGCTGCCACGAACAAAATACTTGTAAATTTCATTAAATGAAAATATATCACAAACTCACAACGTCAAAGTAATATGACACGCATTACTAATAAACACACACAAACATTGCCACTACTATGAATTTGCGGTTATTTTATTCTCACTCGATTTTTCGAACAAAATCGGCGTTCTGGCGTTCTTTTGACGTACGAATGTTGGCTAATTGTGTACCGAACCGTTTGTCTCGAATTTGGCCACCAAACGTTGGAGAGTCTACTTTGAAGAACCACCGCGTCTGCTGTAAAATGAGTGCAACACGCGCATCGTTTGTACTAATGAACACTAATTTTGATAAGTTTTATCATTTCGACGTGCTGCTCAATTTGGCATTAGTGACTGGAAAAAACACTAGATTAGACAGACGCCACCAAAACAACATGGCCGCCACAGGCTGCCAACATCGACCCGCCCATATTGAAAAATCCTTTACATAGCAGACATTTTTGATGTAAAATCGACCAGTTTTTGTTTAATACTAAATTATTTTTAAAAAATTTAACTCAGAGCTAGAGGTTTTTTCATTATAAACTCATACAAACATTTTACAAAATATAATTATAACCAACGTAAATAGTTTAACCTAGTTTGTAGTTAACCTCCCAAAATTGTAAATCTATTTTATTATAAAAAGTAATTTCACACCTTTTCCAAGTAAATATCCTCACTTTAAACTGTCCGTCGTTTTATTTTCATTGATTTTATTTAAATTTGGTTGAAACCGTTTTCTGCTAAACGCCATATAAAAAATATAAACAGACCATATTAGCAATTTAGAGTTATACTATTTAGCGACATATGCCGTACTAACAAAAACCATTATCACGATCCATAAATTTAAAAAACCATCAACTAATTTAATTGTTAAATAAAGTTAATTAAATAAAATAGTAAAGGAAGAAACGTTTGAAACGCCGTTTTTATTTAAGAGGATATGAACAATTTAAAAATTTATGATCGAAAAGGACACCGTGAAATTATTTTTTATAACATGTTTTTCCTCCTGGGACTTGTGCCTCGAAACTATAAATGTGTACGAGTAAAACAACAACCAAAATTCCAAATTACGGCACAACAAAATAGAAACAGAAAGAGAAAGACAATTATTTTTCTCCAAAATCGATATATTTGTGTTTTTGATATTTTGTAGTACGGAATTTAGTATGAAATTAAAACAGGTTTTTGCACACAGTGGAAAAATTGCATATTAGGTTACTTTGAGCAACACCGATTTCTACATATGTATTTGACATTTCTAACATTACATCAAACGACAACAACTTTTTGCAGTGAACAGATCCACTGTATTGAACGTATGTGAAAAAGATTAGAATCCTACTTCAATGTTTTGACAAATAACAATGTAAACGTCAAAGATTTTAACTTTCATACAGTTAAATTAATTATTATCAAAAATAAAGTTCTATTATGGGTGATACATATTTTACCGATAATCTGAAACGTAAAAATATAGTAAATATTTTTTCACAGTCTTATCTTAAATTAGCCAATGATTTTAATTGTCTGAAAACCATAGAATCATGTTCAATTTCACTTGAGAAGGCGGACTCGTACAATCTAGTGGTAGCTATCTACTTCTAAATTATTATTTTAATGGCAAACTGATCATAAATTAATATTTATTTCAGCAATTGCGTTTAATGGACTTAAATGACCCGCTCAAATTATTTATTTGCACGATAGACAATTGTTTATACGAGGAAATTAAAAATGAACAATCTCTCCATGTATCCTTTCCAGAATTTGTGTCCCATTTAACTGCGATCTTGCAAAGTTGCCAGAAGAACGAATTGTGAGTTAAGAAGTCATATTAATCAGAATATCTTTTGATAAATTGAACTTTTAGGCTAATCTCTTTAATAAAAGATGAGGCGAAATGCATTTTACAAATATTTGAACGCCGATCGTTTCGTAATTTGATTCACTTGTATCTGCCAATGAAGCAAGCACCAGTGGAAACAATCCTTTTTCATATATACGCTTCAAATTTATCTAATCAAGCACAGTTAAAACTATTCAGCAATCAAATTCAAATGCTGGAACAGGAATTATCGAGCCGTGACGAACACCATAACCAGCTACGCAATGAGATCAAACGCTTGAATGACACACTCAGTGAAAAAGATAATATGGTGTTTAATCAAAATTGTGAGGAAATAAATAAACTACAGCATACAATAAAACATTTACAAGATAGTAAAGACACAGACGAGAAGAAATATAAATTGTTGATCAGTCAGCAGCAAGAACAAATGGACATTATTAAAAAGGAAAACTTAAATTTAATTGAAAAGCTTAAACAGGAATCTATTAAAACAGCGACACTTCGAGACGAAGTTAACTCCTTTAAGCTCAATAATTCGAATATTCGCGAACGGAACGAACGGTTACAGACCGAATTGATTTCATACCAGAATCGTGATAAAAAACATGAAATGGCTGTAAATGAAAATAGGCGATTAATACAAGATTTAAATGAGAAGCTGAAACAGTGTGACAAGAAAATGTCAGAATTAAGAGCGGAGCTGGAAGCGGAGAAAAATATTTGTAGTACCAAGAAGAATGCGCTTTACATTGCGACAGAGGAGATTTCGAAAGCCAACGGTATAATAATGAAGCAATCGAAAGAAATTAAGGAGATTCAGAAGGAAGTTGACAGCCGCACTGAAGTTGTAATAAAACAAGAAATGTACTTAAAAGAAAAAGAAACAGAAAACATTAGGTTGACTAAACAGCTCTATAAGATTCAAGATGAATTTTATAAGTGTAATGAAGGTAACAAGGATCTTGCTGTTACTTTTAAAAAACTACAGGAAAACGTACAACACTTGGAACAAAAGTATAAATCAAGTAAGTTGAACATAATATCAAAAAGAAAACATTTTTTAACAATATTTTTTTGTGTAGAAATCGAAGAACTTCAAAATAGAATTCTAATAGAATGTAGGACACATTCAGTGCGGCCATCCGAATATATACAAATAAATAATGCAATTTGAAAAATTCTTAGTTAAAATGTCTATTTTTTATTCTTCATTTGATGCGCGCACTTTAGAGCCAACGTTTACTACTTGGAGAATATTATCTTGATCAGATTTTAAACGATCCCTAATTAACTCGGCTATAGCTTTTTGTGTTCGCCTCTCTAATTTTTCTAATTTCTTCGAAACATCGCGTTTTAAATCCCAATCTGGTTTGCGCGGTGCCAAATTCTGTATATCAATTTCATCAATAACAATGGGAGCCTTCATGAGTTCCAACTGTGATTGTACTTCTTTCTCAACATCGTTTGTAATTATTTCGGTGGACTTGGCAATAGCTATTGATGAATCTTGTGGTTTATAACTGCGAAATATTGGCCTGAAAACATCAAAATCGAGATTGTAAAATGACTTTCCTTCGCAATTTTAACTTACTTGGGATTCTCATCATCTGTAATACCATCGCCTTTAGTTCCTGAATTTGCCTTTCGCTTAAGTTCTCTTAATCTTTCACGTCTTTTAATAGCTTCTAACTCCAATGCTGTATAGTCCTTTTCTTCGTTGGCCATTTATGTTTGCTTTTTAGTGTAGTAAACAACTGTCTTATGTCCCGAAATTGGCTTTGACAGCTGCGGTTAAGCATACGTTGTATATGCTGGATGTCAAGTTGACATCTCAACTCGATTTCAAAAATTTTAGGGTCGTCATAAGTTTGTGGTAAGTGGGAACTATAGATAGAATAAAAAAAATAAAAAAAATAACGTAAGAGAGCGAGAGATGGGATTATATGTATTCGACCATACTCAGAATAAGAAAAATAAAAACTATAAGAAAAATTACGTTTTATTTTGCTGTCACGTAAAAAGAATAGCAGAGCGAAAATTTTCGTCCAAGAATAAAAAACTTAACAAATACAACAACAAAACTCAAACAAATTTTAGTGCGTTGAATGTAATATGCATGTTTATTATTTTACATATGGGAATTTGGAAATGTTAGTGTATATTATCTTTTATATTAATAAAATATTCATGTACACATATACTATAATGAATATAAAATCACAAATAATTTTCACTACACTGTAGAATTGTATTTCTCTAAATCTAACCTTAAAAAATAATTTATCGAATTGCGATAATTTAAACCGCATATAAATATATTTTATAATTTTAAACACATATATTTGTTGATATGTAATACGTTTATACTCAAAACTATTGTAGTTTCACTCAAGATTTTATGAAATACATCAAAAAATTATTACATGAAAAATATGAATGAACTTAATATTTTAAGTAATCTATAGCCGAAAAGTCAAATTGGAAAAATAATTTTTTGTCTTCGTTTCTTACGTTATTTCTGTTATTTTTTGTATTCCACCTATAGTTGGCCCTACTTTGAGAAATTTACAACAACAATCCCTATATGTAATTCCAATTTGGAATTATTTTAAACCAACTTTTCTGCTGGTATAGAATTACAGCGCACACTCAATAGAATTCCTTATGACTTTTACAGATCATCCCCAATGCAAAATAATTTTTCCTTTAACTTTTTCCTTATGAAGAGCATACCCAATGAATAGGGAAAAGTCAAAGTAAAGCTAACTTCATTTTACAAAATTATTTTTTGTTTACCTGTTATTTTATATTATTATATTATATATTATTTATTACGTTTTCACAGGACACAAAATACAACACTAATTGTTAAAAGACAAATATGCATTGAATATTTTTTAATTTGTGACAAGCAGAAAAACAACAACAACAACCAATTTTGTGAGAATGCGGTTTACTTCATTGTATTTCTCATAAGGAAAAAGTTAAAAGTTTGATAACATTTTTCATAAGGAAATCACCAACCTAACAAAAAAAATGTTTTTTTCTCAAAATTGTTTTCATACTTTTCTGTAAGGAAAAAGTTAAAGGAATTTCATTGGGGATGCTATGTAAAAAGTCATAAGGAATTCTATTGGTTCCTTCCACACAGTGCGGCAACACGCTGCCTTTCTCTTCGTCTCTTACGTCTTTGCCTATAAACTAAATTTTTAAGTGGGGGTAAAGAAGCTGCACCTTTTTCAAGTGCGGCTCGTATAGTATACTCACTAATACAACGATAAATAAATGAAAAAAAAAATACCACTTGTATTCTGAGTCTTTTTCATTAAAATTTATAATTCAAGAAAAAATGTTGTCTGGCGATAGTGAGTTTTAATAGTTCAGTTTTTTGTTTAGAATTTTTTTGATTTCAAATTAATTAAATATATATTAATATATATTTAATTAACAATTTAACTATTAAGATATTAATTAAATTGAATAAATTGTTCCGTATTCAGAAAATTTTGGTCAGTATAATTATTCTAACTTGAGCGTAAGTGTAAGAATATTAAAATGTTGCCATTGAGTTAATTTGTATTTTTTCGATATTTCGTATGGTATTTAATTATAAAAATGTCGGCATTTTAATAAAATCTGTGTTCTGTGTTAAATTTTAATTTTTGTAATTTTTTTTGTGTAAATACAATTTTTTAAAGAAAACTAGTTTGTGTAATCAAGAAAAATTGGTGATGTGAAAATAAAAAAATGTGCCGTCGGCTTGTAATTTTCAATTTTCTCGACATTTCGTTTGTGTTTATATATAAAAATGTCGGTATTTTAATTTAATTTGTGCTATGTGTTAAATTTCCATTAAATTTAATTTTTCCCTAATTTTTTTGTGTTCATATTAAATTTTTCAATTTAGTGTTTTATTAAAAAAATTGGTGCGGCTATAGTGAAAATGTTACAAGCCGGTCGACTTTGAGTTCATTTTAGTTTTTTCGTTGTAATTTCCAGTATAGTGTTTAATTATAAAAATGCCGACATTTTTATATAATTTGTGTTTTAATTAAATTTTAATTTAGTGTTAATTGTATGAAAATACAACATTTATTAAGAAAAGTGTTTTTTTGCATGAAAAATGTATTTTTTTTTTTGTGAGCGAAAAGTTAGTGATATGAAAAAATAAAAAATGGCCGATTGCGGTATGTGAATTTTTATTTAATAAATTTGTATTTTTTCCACAATTCGTTTGTGTTTATATATAAAAATGTCGGTATTTTAATTTAATTTGTGCTATGTGTTAAATTTCCATTAAATTTAATTTTTCCCTAATTTTTTTGTGTTCATATTAAATTTTTCAATTTAGTGTTTTATTAAAAAAATTGGTGCGGCTATAGTGAAAATGTTACAAGCCGGTCGACTTTGAGTTCATTTTAGTTTTTTCGTTGTAATTTCCAGTATAGTGTTTAATTATAAAAATGCCGACATTTTTATATAATTTGTGTTTTAATTAAATTTTAATTTAGTGTTAATTGTATGAAAATACAACATTTATTAAGAAAAGTGTTTTTTTGCATGAAAAATGTATTTTTTTTTTGTGAGCGAAAAGTTAGTGATATGAAAAAATAAAAAATGGCCGATTGCGGTATGTGAATTTTTATTTAATAAATTTGTATTTTTTCCACAATTCGTTTGTGTTTATATATAAAAATGTCGGTATTTTAATTTAATTTGTGCTATGTGTTAAATTTCCATTAAATTTAATTTTTCCCTAATTTTTTTGTGTTCATATTAAATTTTTCAATTTAGTGTTTTATTAAAAAAATTGGTGCGGCTATAGTGAAAATGTTACAAGCCGGTCGACTTTGAGTTCATTTTAGTTTTTTCGTTGTAATTTCCAGTATAGTGTTTAATTATAAAAATGCCGACATTTTTATATAATTTGTGTTTTAATTAAATTTTAATTTAGTGTTAATTGTATGAAAATACAACATTTATTAAGAAAAGTGTTTTTTTGCATGAAAAATGTATTTTTTTTTTTTGTGAGCGAAAAGTTAGTGATATGAAAAAATAAAAAATGGCCGATTGCGGTATGTGAATTTTTATTTAATAAATTTGTATTTTTTCCACAATTCGTTTGTGTTTATATATAAAAATGTCGGTATTTTAATTTAATTTGTGCTATGTGTTAAATTTCCATTAAATTTAATTTTTCCCTAATTTTTTTGTGTTCATATTAAATTTTTCAATTTAGTGTTTTATTAAAAAAATTGGTGCGGCTATAGTGAAAATGTTACAAGCCGGTCGACTTTGAGTTCATTTTAGTTTTTTCGTTGTAATTTCCAGTATAGTGTTTAATTATAAAAATGCCGACATTTTTATATAATTTGTGTTTTAATTAAATTTTAATTTAGTGTTAATTGTATGAAAATACAACATTTATTAAGAAAAGTGTTTTTACGCCTAGCGGCGATCACATTGATGTAAGGGAATTATTTTCGGATTTTCGTCAATACAAAGTTTTGATATTTTCACGATTGTTTGGTCCTGGCAAAGCGAGGAAGAACGCGGCGATCTAGTGAGTGTAATCATAAGGTAACGAGTTTTATTTCGGTATGTTTGAAATGTTTCCCATTTATATTTATTTATAGTATTGCGACTGTACTGATTCGAAAAGGGACTTCGATGAACCGCGCAGATATCGAAACTGGACGAGCAATTATGCCCCGGATCCACTAAAAGAGCTTTATACATCGGATGATGAAAGGTAATTGTTGGCGACTTTAAAGAAAATAAACGGGAATATGACGAATCAGGCATCAATAAACCTAAAGTAGCCGATTGGTGTTTTATTCCAGCTCAAGTTTTGTATAATATGTTAGAGGTTACTGAATCAGATGAGCGTGCAATTATGGGCTTAAGTTGAAAGAAACATTCGAGCGGCCACCATCGATAGAAAAAGAACCACAACCACATCTACAAGATATTCCGGATGATGCGCATTTCATAATCTCTGAATTACATCGGGAAGATGACGCCGTTTGTGATGGCCGTAACCATAAAGTTAATCAGAAATTAAATTCTAAAACAAACGCAGCTGGTTGGTTACTACTTTCGAGTGGTTCAAGAACTGCTGGTGGTTTTAGCCAATCAGGAAAAGATATGCCTATATAGCTAAAATAATAGGTCTTGGCTCAAAAATGACACCAAATCCATCTAAGTAAGTTAATTTGTTTCAATGTTAATAATATGACTACTGTATTTATAACTGGTATTTTACAGATACAAAAACTACTAGGCCACCAAGAAAAATCAAAATCCCTCATCCAGATGTAAAAAAATCAAAAATATTGCTTGGATAAGCTGACGTAATTAATGTTCTTGCCGTTTTTGGGAATACTTCATCCAGTACAATATATACAGACTGTTGAAAATAACATATTGTATCGAATATTTCTGTCAGATTTTCTACTTATTCGCACAAGGACAAACTACTATGTGCGGGAGATTGATGAGGTGCTTACGGCTAGGCAAGGATGCCCTTTATATCAAGTTCCAGGACCAAATTCAAAATGAGCCAATAATTGTATTCGAGATTTTTTTCATGTTATTATACATCGATTGTTTTGGATTGATTTGATTGTTTTGAATTAATTATTTTGCTGCTATGCTGCCCTCAAAATACGCTAACATTGATGTAAGGGAATTATTTCTGGATTTTCGTCAAAGGCGGCAAAGCGAGGAAGAAAGCAGCGGTCTAGTGAGTGTAACCATAAAGTAACAAATTTTGTTTCGGTATGTTTGAAATGTTTCCCATTTATAGTTATTGCAACTGTTCTGATTCGACAAGGGACATCGTCGAACCGCGCAAATATTGAGACTGGAGGTGCAATTATGCCCCAGATCCACCAGAAGAACTTTATTATACATCCGATTAAGATTGATAATCGGTTGCTGATTTTAGCCAACCAGGAAAAGGTATGCCTATAGCTAAAACAATATGTCCTGACTCAAAAATGATACCAAATCTATCTAAGTAAGTTAATTTGTTTCAATGTAATTAAAAATATGAATACGGTATTTATAACTGTTATTTTACAGATACAAAAACTACTAGGCCACCAAGAAAAATCAAAATCCCTCATCCAGATGTAAAAAATCAAAAATATTGCTTGGGAAAGCTCACAGAAGCCTCTTTTTGGGAATACTTCATCCAGTACAATATATACAGGCTGTTCAAAATAGCATGTATCGAGCACGTATTTGTCCGCATCTAATATTTCTGTCAGATTTTCTACTTATTCGCACGAGGACAAACTACTATGTGCGGGAGATTGATGAGGTGTTTACGGCTGGGCGAGGATACCCTTTATATGAAGTTTCAGGACCAAATTCAAAATGAGCCAATAATTTTATTCGAGATTTTTTTCATGTTTTTATATAACGATTGTTTTGGAAAATCACACATCAGATTCGAATGGATGACATAATCTAATCGAGTGAGATGGCTTGGCCACGTTCCAAGGTCCCCACAGCAACGAATGATTTACAAAGTGTTCCATCAACAACCAACCGGTGTGCGTCGTAGACAAAGACCCCGACTGCGCTGGCGTGACGACGTTGAACAAGAACTACTCGTATTAGGATGTCGAAATTGGAGGACGAGAGCGATGGACCGAGATGGATGGAAGACCATATTGCAAGCAGCAAAATCCCTTCATGGGATGTAAAAGCTAGAGAGAGGATTCGAATGGATGACAAAAAAGGCGTTTCCTGATCATTTCGAAAGCAGTATTTGAAAATGTTTGAAACAATGTGCGGATTTCAAGAGGACTGGCATGGACTGGTTGGTGGGTTATTAAACAAGACTTTCGTTTACCGTCGAAAGAGGAAATTCGGGCCATAGTTTCTTCGGAACAATGTTGCGCTTATTTTAGTATGATTGCGGCCGAACGCAGGATTATGTTGAGACATTTATTTTCGTCCAGCAAGAAATTGATTATGAAGAAATTCAACTTAAATTAGACGATGAAGTAACAGTTGCTTCTTGGAATATAACTCGTGCCCATATCCAAACTATGAGAGGGAAATGCTTATTGCAGCTGACTGGCTCTGCCAATCTCGCAGGATATGGTGAAGAATTTTCCGATGTTCGCATACCTAATAAATCAACTTAAACTTAAGAAGAACAAGAATCGCAACCAAAGCGGAACGTGACTGGAACTGATGCAGATTTAAGATACATTTTTACATAGTTATGTAGTATGAAAATTACCAAAATCACAAATTTTTTCTGAAATTTATTTTTTTACCAATTGAATTTTAGTTAAATAAATATAATGAAATTTAGTTTTAATGTTTTATTTCTAAAAATATTTAGTAAAATTTCAGTATGAGCAATCTCAGTATTAGCAATCGTCTAGCAGGTTTGTATTTAAGAATAACGTAAGTAAATTAAAACACCAACATTCGTTTTTAAATATACATATTTTTAAAGTTGTAAATTAGGTTGGGAAATAACAGACGAATATTTTTGTTACAACGGAGCAGCGTAATTGAAAAGAAATGTTATAAACTAATTTATTAGTATTTAAATCAAAATGTCTAAGTTTTATTCTTAAACTCGTAAATAAAGAGCGGCCTCTCTGATAAAGATAGATGCACTCCTCAAAATCGGTACAGAAGCTTTTATTTATAAATTTTAATAAGTATTTCCCGTAAAATAACACAATCAACCATTTTGGTCTGATAAAACAACGAATCGATTTTTAGCTTATTGTATTGCTTTAACCTAACCTGCTTACCTAAAAAAATACATACTATATTATATTTTCATGTATTTGTCATAAAAAACTATAATTTTAATATAAATATTAATATATATTCTATCAACATTTTGATATATAGTATATGTACTCGTAAAAAAAATTTTTCACGCGTTATCAAAAATTTTTTTTTTTAGCCGACGCCAAATTTTTTTTGCCGTCGGCAATTCTTGAAAAACAATTTTATTTTGAGTTTTTTTTTGTTACATATTTTGAGTTATTTTTTGTTTTAATAACCATATCGCCCAAGCGCTAAAATAAAATGTACACATACATAGACAAGAGCTGCACTTGAGTTTTGCGTGGACCTGCACTGCAGCTACACGCACTGCAGCTAAACGCACTGTGTGGAAGCGACCATTGGGTATGCTCTGTTATTCTATTCTACCTGTAGTTTTAATGTTCACCACCAGGGCAGTTTTATTGAATACTTTTATTTTTAAATGTTGGCAATAAAAATACAAAAGTAATTTTTATTTTGACATCGAAATTTTCTAAACAAGACGAAAAATTAGTTAGGATTTGTAATAATATTCAATAATATTCTAGCATATTACTATTTAATTGAATATATTTAGTTGCATGTTTACGTTGTTTTCAAATTTAAAATGTAATTGTTACAAAAAAATATTGTTATTAAAAAATATCTTTGGTTGTTACTTTGAGCAAAAATTAATTATATACCAGAATGGAATAGCTTGTACAAGTAACAGAGCATACCCAATAGAATTCCTTATGACTTTTTACTTACAGAAAAGTATGAAAAAAAAAACTTGAGAAGAAATTTTTTTTCTCAAGTTTTTTTTCATACTTTTTTGTAAGTAAAAAGCTTAGAGGAAAATACTGAAGAGCAGCAACTATATTTTCCCATATAAAAATCAATATAATATTTGCTATCTCTTTTGAGTCGCGTGGGAACAGGATGGTTATAAAAAAAATGCATATGGCTTACTCATATCTCACTATAAGCACCCCAAATTATCTGTTTATTTATGTGCGCAGTGACAACGTATGTTGACGACTTAATTTTGTGGTTATAAAATTATTAATTAAAATTCACTAAAATAATAAAAAAATTATAAAATAATTAGTGGTTTATGTAATAGTGCGTGGTAGTGCATCATTTGATAATTAAAATTATAAACAATTTTAAAAAGTGTCTTGTGAAATATTGCTAAATGCACATCGAAAAATTCGAAAAAGAATATTTTACCATCTATAAGTGTTTGTATAAAGTAAAATGTAAATTGTGTTAAGAAACTAGTGATTTGTGTTAAATTTATCATTACTTTATGTTATAAATCAGAAAAAATTAAGAAAACAGTTTTGGTTGTTGGCGTGGGGGCTTATATTGGTTTCTTGTTTTTGTAATCCCATTGAATTTAGATGCTTTCTCTTTTACCCTCCGAATTTGACTCGTTTGACAGCTACTATCTCATGCATTCTATATAAATAATTTAAATTCTTTGGTAAAAAGTCATAAGGAATTCTATTGGGTATGCTCTGTTACTTGTACAAGCTATTCCATTCTGGTATATAATTAATTTTTGTTCAAAGTAACAACCAAAGATATTTTTTAATAACAATATTTTTTTGTAACAATTACATTTTAAATTTGAAAACAACGTAAAAATGCAACTAAATATATTCAATTAAATAGTAATGTGCTAGAATATTATTACAAATCATAACTAATTTTTCGTCTTGTTTAGAAAATTTCGATGTCAAAATAAAAATTACATTTATATTTTTATTGCCAACATTTAAAAATAAAAGTATTCAATAAAACTACCCTGGTGGTGAACATTAAAACTACAGGTAGAATAGAATAATTCTATAGTAGCGTTGCTTTCGCAAATCCGTTTAGCTTAGCTAAGAAATGTGAAAGCAACAACTTTTGGCTTTAATTTTTTAATGCGTTTTAATTTTTCTGTGATATGGATCATTTTATTAATATTTGTTTTAGTTTTTTATTATTTTATGAAATAGAACAAATTAAATACAGTATTTTGCTATCAAATAACAAATGCTAAATTATTCTACAAGATAAATTTTTCGAGAAAAATAGAAAAAATAACGCCTTGCGGTAAGCACCATAACCATAAAATGATTTTATTTCCCCTAATCCTAAAAATGTTTTTCTTAACATTCTAAGACAATCGGCTTTAATACAATGCAATTGTTGTTGTAATATTTTGAAAACAACACAGCAGAAAAGTTGGTTTAAAATAATTCCAAATTGGAATTACATATATGGGATTGTTGTTGTAAATTTCTCAAAGTAAGACCGTCAACTTATGATGACCCTAAAATTTTTGAAATCGAGCTGTACCTCAATTTTGTTGCCTTTTCGAGACTACGAGACTACGAGAACAAAAATTACCGGAAAATAATAATATTAGTGAATGCGAGTGTAGTAGGGCGCATGCGCTGTTCGTTTTGTTTATGTTTTTTTCTTTTGTGTTGATAATTTGACATATTGCCAATACGAAACTATTTTATTGGTTATTTGTTTTATATATAAAATTCAAATTAATAAAATAAATAAAATCATACAATTATGCTTCAATTAAATTATAATTTTTTTAATTTCAAATAATTTTAATGTCATTTGTGTTATGTGTTTAAATTTGAATTTCAATTCTCCATCAAATTACAACGAGACAAATGGATGTAAGCACCAACAATTTTACCGATTTAAACCGATTCGACAATTTTTCATGCTTATCGTCATACTCTCTACATTAATCCACATAAAAAAAATGAAACCACACAGTAACACAAATTAATACTATACACAGTGTACGTATACAAAATATTTCATAGTCCCGTAGTCTCGTAGTCTCGAAAAGGCAACAAAATTGAGGTACTGAGTTAACTACCCAGCAAACGTGTCTTGCGAGACAATTAAAAGACGACTCAGCAACAAGGCTTGATAACATGCTCAAGACAGTTAAAAAACAACTCTATGTATTTGAGACAACTCGTTTCAAAAGACTTGTTGTTTGGTGTTCTTTGGAAACCTATATGATGGGTGTCATTAGTAACTTGTGGGTATGTAGTCTTTGGTAACAAAATAGCAGTGGTCTTTGGTGACATGTCTGATGGTTGTCGTTAGTAATATGTATGGTGGTGGTCTTTGGTAACAAATATGGCAATGGTCTTTTGCAACATGTCTGATTGTCGTCTTTGGGTTGGTTTATATTGTAATATTATATTGTTTTAAATTTTAATTTGTTTATTTAAAGTAAATCTAACGTTAACTAATTATATTCATTATTTAGAATATATAAAAGAATTCATTTTATAAACTAATTCAAACATAAATAATTAAGTTATTAATTATTAACCCTCCAGGCGCAAAAATGTATACACTAAAAATGTGCGGTTTACGAACAGTTTACGCACGTTAATTTTGATACCACACTACTACACCTATACTTAATTTTTATTATCACATATTACAGTAGATTTTGCTTTCTTTGAATATTTTATATTTTAAAGAGTCGTAGTTTAAGTTTTTGTGTGCAATAATTTTATTCGTGATTGATTATAATATATTATTGGTCCAACTTTTGCCTTAAAAATAAGGGCGTTCATTTGTGATGCCTCAGTAAGAGCATTCCTGTTAGGTAAGTAGAAATGTGTAGCTTCATGCTTTAAATTTGTAATTAGCTTTTTTGTGTTTCAGGTATGAATAGTCATTTGGATTATATGCGAGTTTTTTAATATGTGATAAAATATTTATGAATTAAAATTAAGTATAATTACTTTATGCGGCATAATTTAATGTCCTTTTGAAATTAATTTTATTATTATATTATTAATTAAAACAGATTTTATTTAAATAAATACAAGATGAAAATATTGGTTTTTTATTTGACAATAAAGTAGTTCCGACGAATTAAACCGAGCGTAAAAGTCACGCGCAGGTGACTCGCCAAAGATACGCAAATACGGCTCATAAGTGTTACGTTTTTGTCGTACACATTATGAACAGTTTATAGACACTAACACATAGAAAACTCTTCGCTAATTTGTTTCACTTCTCATGTGACAAAAATATACTTTACGTACCACATCCGTACCGTTTATCTGTAACGTTTGCGAATACTTTAGTAGAGCTAAGTCTTCTTAAACCGTACGTTAATGTTACGTCTGGCCTGGAGGGTAATTCAATTCAAATATCAATCATAAAAAAAAATTAAACATATTATATAATACATAAACATAAACATTATTAGTTTGAAAACCGTAATCGACTGTTACGTCTATTTTCACGATTATGGGAATCAAATATTTATTTTTTAATGTTTTTTTCAAAATCGGCGTAGGATGAGAATTTATCTTTCCAAGCATCTGTTATTAAAATGGAATTGATTAATATAAGACATTTAGTTGTAATTAAATAATTGTCGAAGTACCAAAGAGAATCTTATTAAAAAGCGAAATGCTTTTTAATGTTAACTTTGAATTTATCCCCTCCCAATTATAATCTTTTAATAATCTATCGCTGATTATCTTGCTAAGATCGGTAGAATGATGTTTACCATCTACCGGTACATAAGGTGTTAAATATTTAACCTGGAAATAAAAGAATAAATAAAACGTTTAAAAATAATTGTGTGTAAACAAATGGTGAGTTAGCGTATGACAGCGTGAATTATCTTAATTAATTCAGTAATATTACACGGTGATTCCCACGTGTCTTGAGTAACACATGCAAGACAAATCAAAAACAAGTGATAGTAACAAGCCTCAGACGGTCAAAAGACAACTACATGTATTTGGGACGAGGAGTCCTCAAAGACATGTCTGGTGTATATAGAAATAATTCAATACCGTTGGGTCCTGGATGGATTCATTATTTCTAACTCTTAATATTTTGTGGAAAAACTAAGCCTACACAACTCAAAATTCACAATTCCGAAGAAAAAGATAAAGCACGCGCAACAATAATTTACGAATTTAATATAAACTTAAACACCAATTAAAAAATACATATAAAACTAAAATAATATTTTACTCACAGTATTTAGATATATTGTTAATAAATCTTTGTTTTAATGTTTGTTTTAATTTATTTACACAAAAAAAATCACCTGTATTAAAATTGAACTACACCAAACTCTCTCTCTCTCTCTAGCATTTACATCCCATGAAGGGATTTTGCCGCCCGCACTATGGTCCTCCATCCTTCTCGGTCCATCGCCTTCGTCCTCCAATTTCGACATCCTAATACGAGTAGGTCTTGTTCGACGTCGTCACGCCAGCGCAGTCGGGGTCTTCCTCTACGACGTACTCCGGCTGGTTGTTGATGGAACACTTTGTAAATCATTCGTTGTTGTGGAGACCTTGCAACGTGGCCGAGCCATCTCACTCGATTAGATTTGATGAAACCGATAATATCGCTACCTCCGAGAAGTTGCTTTATTTCGTGGTTCATGCGAATCCGGTATTCATTGTTCGCAACTTTAATAGGACCAAAAATTGAACGGATGACCTTTCTTTCGAAGGTAGATAATAATCTACAGTCATTAGAGGTCATGGTCCAGCTCTCGCTTCAGCAAGTCAAAGCAGCACAGGTCTTATAAAAGTCAGCACAGGTCTTATAAGTGCTTTATAAAGGGGGGCGAAGTCCGAGATTCATACCTCCTCGCGGTGCTCCCTGGGTAACGCTAAATGAATCAGGCGGTGTAGTGGAGACGAGCAGACTAAATCCTGTTTATAGTCATGGACACTACATGTCAGGGCGGGTTATTGGCGCCTTAAAACCAATACCAAATCAGCGTCTGTTCTCCAGGTTAGGTGCGGCTGAAGCGGGCGTCTGTCTTGTATCAAGCGGCTCGTTATATAAATGTGTTAAAGGTAGGACTGGATGCCTTAAGATTTTCACCAGTACGTGACCCACACGCGTAACAAGCGGGTTGAGCGGCAGGCCAACAACCTTCCCTCATAAAAACCATTTAAGTTATGAACCCTGAACAAAGGCCTCGGATTACTACACCAAACGCCTAATGAAATGGAATGATGCGAACACAACACCGAAACACAAAATTCAAAATGTCGATTTCATTAAAACAGGCGCCCTCTCAACCAAAGATTTTTACCCCGTTTACACCAGTAGAATAAAAGTATGTAGCAAAAAAGTATGTTGGTGTAAACTCAAACTAAAATACTTTAATACTTTATCACGTACTATTTTGCTATTAAAGTATAATAGCTATCAAAAAAGTATTGGTATTACAGTCGTGGTTTAAGCTCTATTTTAATATTATAATACTTTAATTTTGTTTATTTTTTTCCCAAGTGGCCGGTAAAGACATTTTTTGTTTCGATATACATTTCCATTTGTGATATTAAACAAAAAAATTTATATTTTTCAACAAAAAAAGTAATATAGTATTATAGTATGGGTTTACACCGCTTGTGATGTAAACTGGCCGGGTATTATACTTTATTAGCAAAAAAGTATTATACTATTAAAGTAGCTCTGGTGTAAACCCAGATTTATTTTAAATGAATGTCGCCAGTAACAGGTGCAAGACAACCACAAGACATGTTAAATTTATTTTAAAATTCTACCGATTGGAACGCTGTATGTCATGCTAAGACATGTTGTTAGATTAGCTGTGTTCCAATGGAAACAATTTGCTACTCACAAGTACTTGTGAGTAGATAACCAAAGGAACGGGCAAAATTATGACAGCAACATATTTTGTTGTACAAAATCAAATTTGTTTGAATATTTTCAGACAATTTGGTAATACATCATAATGTCAAAAATTGGGCATACCATGAAGGCAAAGCCTTAATCTGTGCATACGCTTTAATAGTCGAATCAATTCCATCAGTTTAATAATTTTAAATATATATATTAGGATATTTATAATTGGATCAATTTAATAGTTATAATTAGTAGCTAATTGTAATTTTACAAATTTTATTGCAATTTGATAAGTAATTTTCCACAAAAATCCGTTATTGTTAATCAATCGAATATAAACAAACAAAAAATTGTAATAAATCTGACATTTCAACATAATCAAACCATCACAAAGCCATCTGTTAGATTTTTTGAAACTAATATACCTACCGTCAAATTTATGCGTAACTACTTTCAACATCTACACCACCATTTGAGCATGGGTAGCTGCGAGTAGTTACAAGTACTTGTGAGTAGTTTGCTTTCTCCATTGGAACACAGCTATTATTACCATATGGCTGGTGCTACACGAGATTTTAATTTCTGGTTTCAAACTAAGTCGTAATAGATTTTTTATTGTTAATTTAAACCTTTATATTAAATGAAAACACCTAATTTTTTGTATTATTTTATTCCATTCTCTCGAAAATAAAATTTAAACAAAAATCTACATCTCAAAAATGCCCTTATATTTTTTTATTTTCATTTCTATTTTTGTTATTTCGGATTCACGGACAAAAAGTTTATGTCGCACAATTTTTATGTATACAATATAATTTGTTGAAAATAATTAACACAAATATGTTGATTTTAACACATATGATAAATAAAAATAATTAATTATTAATTTATACATTATTTATTTTATAAATAAAAATAATTAATTATTTAATTATAGTATAGATAAACCAAAAATGTGTGGCCCTATTCTGGCTTTCCCGGGGAATTGGGAAAATATTTTAAATTTTGTAGCAGTTTTATTCCCTTTTCCCCAAAGTGTATTCTGGCTATTGGGAAAGAATATTTGTTGGGAAAAAATTATTCCCAATTATAGCAGTTTTGGCGTTTATTATTCCATATACCCTCTAAGTAAAGCGTAACATAAGCGAAACAAAAAATGATTTAACTTCATATATAAGACTTAGCAAGCGTAACGTTTTGGCGTTAAGAAAACGCACCGTTTCCGTAAATTTTGAACTATGAATTTTAAAATAAAAATCGTACCACTGATGTATCACGTTTTCGGTACGCCAAAGCGGAATATTTGCGTACCGTAAAAACGAAATGATTTTATATCGAAAAAATGAAGGTTTTTTATAACGCCAAGGCGATATGTTTGCGTTGTGCAAAAGAGGAATGTCTTTGTATCGCAAAACAGAACTTCTATTATAACGCCAAAACGTATTATTTTCGATTCCATTTGGGTAAATTTAGAGAAATATTCTTTGTTGAAATAAAATAAAATTATTTTTAATGTTATATTTTAACAAATTTATTATTTATTTTAATATCATTGGCAATTTATTATCACAATAATTTACTAGATGTATATCACAACCTCATTTAGGATTTAATACTACTTCAATACAATATACTAATAAAAATTATAGCAAAACAATTCATTAAATTTCATTTAGATACTTATTTGCTAAATTATGAAATAATAAAAAATTAAATATTTCAAAAATTAATTTATGTACTTATATTTACTAATTATATTTATATTTAAACTAAGTTTATTACCTCAAATGGTTGAATGATACTCGTAATGATTGTGACGATCGAAAAGCAAAAATACTATTGAAAAGAATGACAAAAGGTATAATTACAAATGGCGGACTCTTTATAATCTTTATGCATGCATATAATGACGTTTTGCCATATTGTTAGTAAAAACCGCGCCACGTAAACGTTCAGTTTTCATGCCGTTTTAAGCGGCTCGCTAGCTGGGAATAATTTAAAGGTAAAGTTAAAGTAACTTGTTAATTAAAATATAAAAAAGATATTAATTTTAATAATAATTATAAACATCAAATTAAAATGAACAATTGAACAAAATTCTTTAATTGCGCGACTGATTGATGATTGGGATATACACGACAAGAAATTCATTCCAATTTTAGTTTGAAATGTTCCTAAACATTTTTTTTTACATTTTCAGAAATAAAATAGAACAATGACAAAACAAATACCGTCTGCTAAAAAACTAAGTGCCGCAAACATTCTTAATTCCTTTGGAATTAACGTATCCATCATGTAGGGAGCAACAATTTCCTTTAAAATTAATGCCAGTTCGGGTGGCATACGATAAATTTTTACAAACTCTGGCTCATACAGATCAAATGGATTGTTTGAATATCTCAAACGTGAGAGAGATTGTGTCGTCTTTCCTCCTCGTCATCTTGAACATAAATGTTTCTTCTATGTGCCATTTTTCTGACGACGTTAAATATATATATTAATATTATATATAAATAAATAAACGTAATATACTAAGCGTAAGAGTTGTAATCCAGGAAAAACGATTGTTGTTATGACAGATCGCAATTGAGTTATTGCGATTTCCTGGTAAACATTTTAACTAAAACATATTTCCCGTGGAATTTATTCCCAATAGAACCAGAACGCACTTTTGGGAAGTGGGGAAAAAACTTTAGGGAAAAACTGAACTGGGGAAGGTTTCAGGTTTCAGTGGTTGACACTTAGGCCATTTGTTTGGCCCATTGTGATACCACGCATTCACGCCACATCATTAACCCATTCACCTATTCACCTACTCACACAACTACAGTTTACCACCTGCACATTGCAAGCTCCATGTCAACCTGTACATTGACATGGACGGAGGGTCGGCGCTGAATTCTGCACTCCATCAGAGGGTCTTAGTTGTGTTTATTAACATCACCGATTGTAATTGATGATGAAATTTCGATTTGCATCTAACCTCTGATGGGATTCGAACCCAGTACCTCCCGGTCCAAGTGCCGAAGTTTTAACCACTACACCACTTGTCCGGTAACTGGGGAATAACTGCGGTAAAAAAAAATTATTCCCCGTTCCCCGAGAAAGCCAGAATAGGGCATATAATAGAATTTTTTCTTTCATTTCGTTTCAACGTTTATTTTATACATATCACACAAAACTTTGTTTCATTTTATACTAATCGTACACACGAAAATAAAAGCAAATTAAAAACACATGCGAAAAATGAACAACATTATTTTTATTAATAATTTGAAACGGATATCACCCCAAATTTATTTTATTGTTTTATCACTACACTAACACACCCGAGAAATAAAAATAAAATTAAAAACCGAAATTCGAAAATAAATTAGATTTTTTTTATTACACTTTAAGGGGTATATCCTCTATCCGGTCGCAAATTAATTATTTGCAATCAAAAATATGGTTACTAGATTTATTTTGCTATGCCAATTCTCACATTTTTTTAAATTTAATTTTTTTTGCGATTGTTAAGTAGAAATACATAAAAATATTGCGACCTCTGAAAAGGCGTAGCAGTCTTTTCGTAGATTTCAACTCTACAATCGCAAAATAAATTTAAATTTTACAAAAATATGTCAATTGGCACGGCAAATTAAATCTAGTAACCATATTTCTGGTCGCAAATAATTAATTTGCGACCGGATGGAGGATATACCCCTAAGACCCTATTTTATATATAAACATTATTTTTTTGTATTGTTTTGTTATTGCTCTCTCGAAAATAAAATTTAAACTAAAATGTACCAGTCAAAAATGGCCTTGAAATATTTTTTATTTAATTTATGTTTGTGTTCGTGTGGTTGCACCGAAAATTTGTTTAACCCATTACCAGCCTGCCCACACAATTGTGTGAGTAAGGCAAACGAATAATGTGAAAAAATTTTGTATGTATTTTGAACCAACTTACACATTTGTGTATGTATTCCTTTTTACCTTATTTTCATCCGAAAAAAAAACACTATAACAATACCATAGAATATAGAATACAAACAGAAGGGACATAACTCGATTTTTCTATGGAAAAATTTTGACCGTTTTTTTATCCTTGTATGGAAAAGGGTAGAATCAAAGAAGTTAAATGTACAGAATGAGTCTAAGCAACTGTCAAGTGTCACAAGTTCGGAGGGTAAAAGAGAAAGTATCTAAATCAACGGGATTATAACAACAAGAAACCAATATATGCACCCCACGCCAACAACCAAAATTGTTTTCTTAATTTTTTCTGATTTTTAACATAAAGTAAAGATAAATTTATCACAAATCACTTGTTTCTTAGCACAATTTACACTTGGTAAATTTGCTGGTGGTAAGATATTTCTTCTTGAAATTTTTTAGGCGTATTTTCGCATTTTTTCACGATACACTTCATTTTGTACAAAAGTCTGTATTTTTTGTTATCACATAATACACCACTATATAAACAAATGACTATTTCATAAAGTTTGTATTATTTTGATGAATTATAATTGATAATTTTAAAAATTTATAATTTTACTGCGCAAAATTAACACGTCACTTCATACAACAACACAAATCGGTTTGACGGGTGCATATAGCGAAATATGAGTAAACCATATGGATTTTTTATATAACCATCCTATTCTGGCTTATGACAGATGAGATAGCAAATTTTATATGGGTAAAATATTGTCACCTATTCCTCAGTATTTTAACTTCCTTGGGTAGAATATAGTAGTGAAAAAAATTGTCCACTGAACTTTTTTACATTCAATAAGGGTAGAGTCAAATTTTTTTTTGGTCCACTTAGTAGCGTATATATATATATATATATATATATATATATATATATATATATATATATATATATATATATATATATATATATATATACTTTATAATATATGACTATACACTCAATTGTGTTAGTTGTACTTCAAATCAAGCGAAATTTTTTAACAACAACGCCATTAAATACTATGTTTTTGTACTCACACATTTGTGTCGTTGGATTTTATTTGAGCCATTTATTTTTCTTGGTCGGAAAAGGGCTAAGTCGCAATTAAAACCCGTATCATAGGTAAATGGGGAAAGAAACGAAGAAAATAATGGTTTCTGTGATACCTACCTAGTGTGGAGTGGACCATTGATTCATGAAAAAAACCATCTTGTATGCCGAGAAGCAATAACACACAAACGAATCTATCATATCATACATCGTTTATACATTGAACATAGTTGCATGTGTTCAAATTGTGTTTTTGTTTGTGTTTTTTTTTTCATCAACTGATCGATTTTGTCTCGTGAGTAACTCATTTAAAATGAGTGAAGCTAAAAAAAACGAATACGATGTACGTATTCGTTTTTGTTGCTTCACCGGAGGCTGTTCGTAAACTCTACATTGTTACGATATTGTCAACAATGACAGTTCTAAATCGTTCTGAAACTATTATTGTAACAACGAGCACGTGCTTTTTGTCGTTCGTAAACTCGTTTTAACATTGTTACAAATGTCATTCTCAACCCTACTCGAGGCTGCCTTTCCAGCTGTCAAAGTATTAATTATGCTACAATCAAGCGAAAAACATATTTTTTTCACATCAATATCAGAACAAAATAATTTTTTAATATACTTTTTTATGTGGTCAATGTGTTTGATAAAAGTATACTATGCGTATAATTGAGTATTATTTAAAAATTATAATTTTAATACTCTAAGTTTACGAATATCTGGTTTAATAATTATTCCCATATTGAGGAGAATAGAAATTAGTTTTCTGTTTTGCGTTTTATTATCGGTTTTTTTGTCATCGTCAATCATCTGTAAAATCATTGACATTTGTAACAAAATCATTGTTAAGCACATACGTCATACTAACAATGACAGTTGTAACAATGTTAACAATGTAAAGTTTACGAACAGCCTCTGAGACAAAATCGAACCGCAAGTACCGTATTTTGATCTTGTATTGCATACAGTTAAAACCGAATTACACATTTCCTTTACATTCCCGTATAGCTAAAAATTATAATATCGATCAAACATGGATGTTTACTGTATAATGTGATTTTAATTTATATGCAATGGTATGGTATCGTATAGTACGTAAAAATACGACGGTTTCTTTCCATTTATTTCTATTTATGAATTAAAAAAAATATTTTGTATACTAACACAGTAAAAACAAAAAAGAGGAGCGACATATATTGTATAATATTTTCCTTCTCTAGTCGGGCCAGATTTGAGTTGGATATAATTTCATAGATTGAATGTTCATATGTAACATGTGGGGGCGGAAGATATACTTATATCTGTCTCCTTATCTGTAAATTTTTTTGTATTGTTTTATTCTGTTCTCTCGAAAATAAAATTTAAACAGAAATCTAGAAATCTACATCTCAAAAATGTTCTTAAATTTTTTACTTTCTTTCTCTTCGGATTCAAGGACAAAAATATTATGAGAGAACAGAATAAAATAATATAAAAAAATTCCGTGTTTTAATATAAAATAAGGGTTTAAATTAACAATAAAAAACTATTACGACTTAATTTGAAACCAGAAGCTGAAACCGTGTGTAGCTTTGCTCTATGTGTACATTTTCAAATATGAACAAATATGCAGTTTTTCTAAAAGACATTTCACAATATTAGACTGTTTATGTTGGAGGTTGAACCTAGGTTCAACCTGGGTTGAACCTTCAACATAAACACCAAAGGTTAACTTGGAGTTAACTCGACTCAATCCAAAAAATTTCTTAGGTCGAGTTAACTCTGGTTAATATAAACGCCCAGAGTCGAGTCGAAAAACAACAACAAAAAATAATCAGTAAAGTAAAAAAATAAAAATGGCGATTTTTCATATTTTTCTTGTACGAGCGCGTCTGTGTCTAAATTCGGCAGCATTTTTTAGTGATTTTTTCGATTTTTTATTTTTCGAAAGTTCGAAAGAAAAAGTTAGAATGATTTTTTGATAGAAAAAAATTTGAATTATTTTGACATTCATAACCTGGTTTCGACTCAACCTCAAGATAACTCTCCAATATAAACACTAGAAGTTAACTTCAAGGTTAACCTAAAGATAACTACAAGTTGACTCGACCTGGGTTCAACCTCCAACATAAACAGTATAAATAAAAACTGTTTATAAACGAACAGCACTCACTTAAGAATTATTATTTTTGAATGGCTGGAATGTCAAAAAAAAGAAAAACAATTGATTTCGTTAAAATTCTTATTTTTTTATTAAGTTTTTATTCTCAGATTGGTTGAGGTTATAACGCTATTTTTGTATGGAAAAATTTCGACTCATTTTTGACCTTGCTTCGTGAAAAGGAAGGACAAATTGTTTGCAGAATAGCCAAAATTCATTATATTCGAGTTTTAAAATTGAAATAAAAAAAATTTGTAACTCATGACCGAGTACAAGTGCTAAAATAATTAATATAAATAATAAATATTAATAATAATGTTTCCATTAAAATAATTACATTTCAGATTCAAGTGTCGCAAAAAAAGGTAGGAAAATGCTACCTGCGCTTGATCGGATTGTCGTAAACTGTTACGGTACAATTACAATAATAGTATGTAGGAATTTCCAGAAAAATTTATCAGTCGGGTTTATTCTAGGTAATGATGTTTAAATTGTTTTTTGAAAAGATTTCAGTGAAATGCGTCAAATACGATCAGTTGTAGTCTCATATTTACACTGTTAACATCGTAAGTGAAATATCGAGTGATAGTTATTTAAAATGCCTCCAAGAAGAGAGCTTATTACTGAAACACGTGCGCTTATAATTATATTGTTTATGTTGGAGGTTGAACCCAGGTCGAGTCAACTTGTAGTTATCTTTAGGTTAACCTTGAAATTGACTTCTAGTGTTTATATTGGAGAGTTATCTTGAGGTTGAGTCGAAACCAGGTTATGAATGTCAAAATCATTCAAATTTTTTTCTATCAAAAAATCATTCTAACTTTTTCTTTCGAACTTTCGAAAAATAAAAAATCGAAAAAATCACTAAAAAATGCTGCCGAATTTAGGCACAGACGCGCTCGTACAAGAAAAATATGAAAAATCGCCATTTTTATTTTTTTACTTTACTGATTATTTTTTGTTATTGTTTTTCGACTCGACTCTGGGCGTTTATATTAACCAGAGTTAACTCGACTTAAGAAATTTTTTGGATTGAGTCGAGTTAACTCCAAGTTAACCTTTGGTGTTTAAGTTGAAGGTTCAACCCAGGTTGAACCTAGGTTCAACCTCCAATATAAACAGTTTGAATAGCTTACCCATACAGCTGGCATAAGTAATTGCAAAGATTGGCAAAAAAACTAAATTAAACCATGCTATATGGTCGATTATTATGATAAAAAATATTGAGAAAATGGCAGTTTTTTAATAAAAGACGTAGTGGAAGTCCAAGAGCAACAACATTTGCAGATGAGCCAGATGAATAGACGCAAAACAGCCCTGGAAATAATCGCAGAATTAAATGTTGGTCAACCAAAACCAGTTAGTGTTTCTACGGTTAAACGTCGTCTACAGGAAGCCGAACTCAATGGCCATGTTGCTATTAAAAAACCATTACTACGTAAACAAAACAAGCAAAAGCGACTTAAATAGGCCCGTGAACACCATCATTAGACGATAGAAGATTGCAACAAGGTTTTATGCACGGATGGAAGACGAATATCCGTGAGAAGATCTGTGGGTGAACGTGCCAGTAAAGAGTGTATTGCTGCTACCGTAAAGCATGGAGGTAGTTCAGTGATGATTTGGGGCTATTTTGCTGGTACTAGTGTAGGCGATGTTATGAAAATTGACGAAATACTAAGAAAAGAAGAGTACCGACAAATTTTGGAGAACCACTCAATATCTTCAGGAATTCGACTTTTGGGTCAACATTTTATCTTTCAACAAGATAATGTTTCAAACCATTAATGTAAATTATGTAAAGACTATCTTCGCCATTTAGAGGATGAAGGAACGATTAAAATTACAAAAGTTACAAAACTTCAATCAATTTAAAACTCAATAACATCAGAAACTCTGGCAAAAGTTATTGAGAGAATGCCCCGACTGTGCGCTGCGATTGTTCAATCAAGAAGCGGTCACATAAATGAAAGTAAAATTTTATTTAAGCATTAATTTTGACATTTATTTAGTATACTGTCATTAATATATGTGTGTATGTACCTAAAAAATAAATATCACATTTTGACTGAGTTTTTATATGGTTTATGCTGTTTGAGCGGTAGTGTATATTCAAACTACTCCAAATCTACACACAGTATATATATTGTTACGAATTTGCCCTGCCAAATCTGGTCCGTATCACTGGATTGTGAATATCATTATATAATTTAACGGTTGCAACACGAATTCCTGTAATTCACACGCTTTCGGAATATTGGCGAAAATGTCGGAAATAATCTCTGTATAATTTCCAAATATTTACTAAACATTAACGCTACTAGTGGAACCCTCCCGGCACAAAAACGATATGCGTCAAAAACGCACCGATAACGGTGAGTTTACGTAGTTTTTTTTACAAGACACTAACACATTCAAATTTTATAACTACTGCGTTTTCTATGATATGTCATTCTCTCCTTTTCACATAATATCTAAACCTTTTTACAGTTATTAAAAAGTCAACAATTTTTTCATTTAGTCGTGTAACAGTTTACTTTCCGTCTTAATAAAATATATAGTTAGTTACATAAATTATTAATTATTGTGACACAAATTACCTTTCATTGTAGTGCACGTATTATGGTAAATTCAAATTTTGTGATAACGAGAAGACCTTTAAGTACAATAGTTTATGAAGATAAGCTGTGATTTTATTTAACTGCCCTCCAGGCGCAAAAATGTATACACTAAAAATGTGCGGTTTACGAACAGTTTACGCACGTTAATTTTGATACCACACTACTACACGTATACTTAATTTTTATTATCACATCCCTCCAGGCCAGGCGTAACATTAACGTACGGTTTACGAAGACTTAGCTCTACTAAAGTATTCGCAAACGTTACGCAAAAACGGTACGGATGTGGTACGTAAAGTATATTTTTGTCACATGAGAAGTGAAACAAATTAGTGAAGACTTTTCTATGTGTTAGTGTCTATAAACTGTTCATAATGTGTACGAAAAAAACGTAACATTTATGAGCCGTATTTGCGTATCTTTGGCGAGTCACCTGCTGCGCGTGACTTTTACGCTCGGTTTAATTCCTCGGAACTACTTTATTGTCAAATAAAAAACCAATAATATTTTCATCTTGTATTTATTTAAATAAAATCTATCTTAATTAATAATATAATAATACAATTAATTTCAAAAGGACTTTTAAGTCTGCCGCATAAAATAATTATACTTAATTTTAATTCACAAATATTTTATCACATATTAAAAACTCGCATATAATCCAAATGACTATTCATACCTGAAACACAAAAAAAGCTAATTACAAATTTTAAGTATGAAGCTACACAGTTTTTCTTACCTAATAGGAATGCTCTTACTGGGGCCTCACAAATTAACGCACTTATTTTAAGGTAAAAGTTCGACCAACAATATGTTATGATCAATCACGAATAAATTTATTGCACACAAAAACTTAAACTACGACTCTTTAAAATATAAAATACACAAAGAAAGCAAAATATACTGTAATATGTGATAATAAAAATTAAGTATAGGTGTAGTAGTGTGGTATCAAAATTAACGTGCGTAAACTGTTCGTAAACCGCACATTTTTAGTGTATACTTTTTTGCGCCTGGAGGGATATTACAGTATATTTTGCTTTCTTTGCATATTTTATATTTTAAAGAGTCGTAGTTTAAGTTTTTGTGTGCAATATAATTTATTCGTGATTGATCATATTATATTGTTGGGCGAACTTTTACCTTAAAATAAGGACGTTCATTTGTTATACCTCAGTAAGAGCATTCCTATTAGGTAAGAAAAATTGTGTAGCTTCATGCTTTAAATTTGTAATTAGCTCTTTTTGTGTTTCAGGTATGAATAGTCATTTGAGATAATACACTTAATAAACACATTTTTAATAATCACTTGTTTTTTGTTTCGCAGAATATTTTGAATATTTTTCAAAAAGTTTAAAAAATCACTCGATCGATTTCGACTTGTTAGGTCATCATCAGGAGTATCTACTGATTTGTATTAGTAAAAATTTTGTTATATAGTAGAAAAAAGCAAAATATAAATAAAAGAAGGAGGGACAAAACATAAGCAATAAAAATTAATCTACGGATCGCGCAGGTAGGCGATGAGTCATAGGTTGAGTAACAAAATTCAAGGTATATTATTGCGTACGTGAGAATAGAAAAGGGCGGGGTCTGTAATTGGTGAGAACCGGATTTCTCTCTGTTCGTTTTCTTCTCTGTTCAATAATATGCGAGTTTTTGATGTGATAAAATATTTGTGAATTAAAATTAAGTATATGTAATTACTTTATGCGGCAGAATTAAAAGTCATTTTGAAATTAATTTTATTATTATATTATATTAATTAAGATAGATTTTTTTTAAATAAATACAAGATGAAAATATTATTGGTTTTTTATTTGACAATAAAGTAATTCCGACGAATTAAACCGAGCGCAAAAGTCACACGCAGGTGACTCGCCAAAGATACGCAAATACGGCTCGCTAGACACTAACACATAGAAAAGTCTTCGCTAATTTGTTTCACTTCTCATGTGACAAAAATATACTTTACGTACCACATCCGTACCTTTTATGCGTAACGTTTGCGAATACTTTAGTAGAGCTAGGTCTTCGTAAACCGTACGTTAATGTTACGCCTGGCCTGGAGGGTGTTGGCTTTAGTTTAAAATATTATTGTTGTTATTGAAGAAGTTAAACTCCTTGCATAAGTTATTAGTGCAGATAAACGAATGAGTTAGAATTAAATATGATTATTTAAACTCACATAGGAGTTTGTACAATGAACGAACTTTTTAACCTTTTTAATTTTATAATCATTTTTATAAATGTTATGTTATTTCAATCATTACAATAAACTACAAAAAAAAAAATTATTTGTTTAATTTATTTAACAATATATAAATATTTATTTAAGCTAAATTCTAAAAGGAAGTGCACTTGAAATTTTTACGTAAACGTAGCGCTTAAATTACTTAAAAACGTTACATTTAAAACTTACGTAAACCTTACGTTTTCGTGACATCAAATACGACCAACTTTATACACACTAATGCATACGAAACACTGCGTAAATTTGTTTCACTTCTCTTGTGACAAAAGTGCCGTATACGTACCATAATCGTAGCGTCAAAACGTACCGTTTATGACATTTATAGTGTAACAAAAATGTCGTAAACGTTACGATTATGATGCGACTTTATGGTACTCCCGAAATATTACTTCAATAATACCCCTCCAGCGGCGAAAATGTAAACACTAAAAATGTGCGGTTTACGAACAGTTTACGCACATTAATTTTTATACACTACTACACCTATACTTAATTTTTATTATCACATCCCTCCAGGCCAGGCGTAACATTAACGTACGGTTTACGAAGACTTAGCTCTACTAAAGTATTCGCAAACGTTACGCATAAAACGTACAGATGTGGTACGTAAAGTATATTTTTGTCACATGAGAAGTGAAACAAATTAGCGAAGAGTTTTCTATGTGTTAGTGTCTATAAACTGTTCATAATGTGTACAACAAAAACGTAACATTTATGAGCCGTATTTGCGTATCTTTGGCGAGTCACCTGCGTGTGACTTTTACGCTCGGTTTAATTCGTCGGAATTACTTTATTGTCAAATAAAAAAAACCATTAATATTTTCATCTTGAATTTATTTAAATAAAATCTATCTTAATTAATATAAAATAATATAATTAATTTCAAAAGGACTTTTAATTCTGCCGCATAAAGTAATTATACTTAATTTTAATTCACAAATATTTTATCACATCAAAAACTCGCATATTATTAAATCCTATGTTCTAAATAGCAATTTATCGTACATTTAGTCTACTAGCTGTATTATCCCAAATGACTATTCATACCTGAAACACAAAAAAGCTAATTATAAATTTAAAGCATGAAGCTACACAATTTTCCTTACCTAATAGGAATGCTCTTACTGAGGCATAAAAATGAACGTCCTTATTTTAAGGTAAAAGTTCGACCAACAATATAATATGATCAATCACGAATAAATTTATTGCACACAAAAACTTAAACTACGACTCTTTAAAATATAAAATATGCAAAGAAAGCTAAATATACTGTAATATGTGATAATAAAAATTAAGTATAGGTGTAGTAGTGTGGTATCAAAATTAACGTGCGTAAACTGTTCGTAAACCGCACATTTTTCGTGTATACATTTTTGCGCCTGGAGGGATATTACAGTATCCCTCCGAACAAAAAATCTGTACGTTAAATTCTTTACGAAAACGTAAACTTTACGTACACCCATTACCAATGAAATACCAATACACGTACAACTATTTCGTTTATTTTTATATATATATTTTTATTTCGTATGGTATTCGCATATGGTATGCAAATGTAATATTTTTATACGTGCTTCATTCGGAAAAGTTGTTTGGTGAAATATATTACGTTTGTAATTTCCATTTTGTTTTTTTTGTGTTTAATTAAAAATAACTACTAATTTTAGTAAATCTAGTGTAGTGTTAATAATTTTAAATATTGTGTTGTGTTAAAATTATAATTTTAGTAAATATAGTGTAGTGTTAATAATTTTAGTGTAGTACTTTAAACTTTAATCAACTAAAATATAATATAAGTGTACATAATTAGTTTTACGTTTTATTTTTTGAATTTATTCTTCTGGTACTACTGAGGTGAATATTGAATTTTTTGTTGAAACATGAATAAACAAAAATTATACCGAACAATTCGGAACGAAATTAAACTTATTTGTGGTAGCTCCGATAACTAGAACTAATAGCTCCGATATTAGTTTCAATGCATATTCCCAAAATGCCATAAATAATCATATAAACAATTATATGACTGGTTTACAACCAAATCAAGTCGCTGCCGATAATGTCTCGGATGATAGTGACAGTGGAAGTGATGTTAGTAGCATGGAATGTGAAAATGATGATGATCTGGATGAGAAAGATAAATTGTAGGCGAGTAATATTGAATGTGATATTTCGGAATGGAGCATTACTCATAATATATCAAATCAAAGCACAAATGCATTATTGAAAGTTTTAAGAAAATACCATCCAACATTGCCAAAAGACGTTAGAACTCTAAAAAGAACGCCTACTATAAACAAAAACATTGTAGCGATGGGCAGTGGAGCATATTCTCATATTGGGCTAGAGAGACAACTAAAGTTATTTCTGGAAAGTACGAAATTGAAGAGAACCTTATATATATAGACATTGGCATAGATGGGATTCCATTAACTAAAAGTTCCACAAATCAACTATGGCCCCTCCTTGCAAATGTTGTATCACACAGAGCAGTATTTCTCGTTGGTATTTACCATGGCTATAAGAAACCACATTGTGCTAATGTGTTTTTGCAACCTTTTATTGAAGAAGTAAAAAAAATATTCGAAAATGGCATACTATATAACAATAGAATGATAACAATTAAAATCAGAGCTTTTGTATGTGATGCACCAGCAAGATCTTTTGTATTAGGTAATTTGTTTTGGTTTTCGCGTTAATTTATTAAATATTTATAAAACATTTTTAATTTTCAGGTGTGAAATCTCATTCAGGATATTCTAGTTGTACCAAATGTAAAATTAAGGGATGTTATTTCGCACACAAAATCTGTTTTCCATATTCTGACGATTATTTAAGACCCAGAACTGACGAGAATTTCCGGCATAAATCAGATTTGGATCATCACGTTAAGCTATATGCTGGCTTGGATGCCTTGTCTATGGGATGTGTATCACAATTTCCCATAGATTACATGCACTGTGTGTTATTAGGCGTTATGAGACAAATGATAAATTTGTTATTCAAAGTAAAAAAACAAAAGTTCTCGTTGAAAAATAACGCTATGGCAAGCATTTACGTTAATTTAATACAACTGCGGAAGTATTTACCTAGGGAGTTTCAACGTAAGCAACGCGCAATCAACGAAATTGAACACTGGAAAGCATCCGAATTCAGGACATTACTTTGCTACACTGGAATGGTAGCCTTTAAACATATATTAGCAGAGAATTATTATGAGCATTTTTTGTATTTGGTCTGTGCTATTAGCATATTGGCGCATCCGAAGGACTGCTTCGAGAATAATAAATATGCCGCAGAGTTAATTAAATCGTTTTGTGAGTCTTTTGGTTCATTGTATGGCATACAAAATATGTTCTATAATGTCCATAGTCTGCTGCACATAGCAGAAGACGTCGAGAAATTTGGGCATCTTGATAATTACAGTGCCTTCAAATTTGAAAATTACATGCCGCAAATAAAAAAATTTGTTAAAAAAGCGGGACAACCTCTACAACAAATTAATAATAGAATTAGAGAACAAGAAAATATCCAGAAAAGCTTCAAAAAATATTATATTCAACCTGTTTATTCGTTAGGCTCAACTTTCCCTAACAATAACTGCTCTAAGAATGAAGCAATTTTTAAAATAGAAGAGCTCAATGTCGATCTTAATAATATAAAATGCAGATTAGTTATTAACTTACAAAATTTATTTCAATTACCACTACCATCCAAACATTTATATATTTATTGTACTAAAACCGAGGAGCTGAGTCAAGAGACATATACTTTTAGTATTAGTGAAATATCAACGAAAATACTAAAATAGACTACCAACGATATTTCTGTGTATGTGCCTATGCAACATCTATAATTACATATCTATTTTCAGGAATGGCGGAATATCAAGAAGCACAAAACTGGGAGTCATCGTATATAGAAGATGGCGACTCTCAGGACGAAAATTTAAATCCGGATAGTGAATATCAATATAAAGAATTTTTAAAAATCGATTCCAATATGCAACCAGCCACATCTACACAAAAGAACCATTGTGAAAAAATATGGTCAAGTCAATCGAATCCATCTTATAATTTCGTTTGCCCACAACAACCGACACCATCATATAAAACTAAAATAGTCATACCTGGACAAAAAACAACCACACAAATAAAATCTAAGAACGTCAAATCCAATGTGCTCACATCGTCAAACAACACAACACCAGCAATTTACCAGCCAATAGTTACGAGACCAAAATTAAATTATAAATTACCAACGTCTTTGGATTTAGGATCTGCTGTCACTTCAATATCAATAATTACACCACAAGCAACTATATCGCCTCCCGTTCCAGAAATAAATATTAATAATTTTACACCAAATTCAAATGAAATATCAGAACCCATACGAAACCAGAACTCCAATGCCGAGCTACATGTAATGATGAAGGCAGTTTTACGCGAGGTCAAACTATTGAGAAGGGAGTTTAACGCACATAAAGCTAATTGTACCTGCCAATATAGCAAGCCTATAGGGTGGACCAGCAAAATTTTAAATATACCAGCCACATCGCCAGATCAGTTTAAAGCTCTGGAATGTGAAGTTAAAAATGATTTGGAAAAGGAAAATATTTTGGTAAGCAACATTAATTTTTAACATCACTTTTTTTTATTTTCGAACCTCTTACAGACCAGGCACTTTAAAGCAATTAGTGATTTATCACTACAAAAATATTTGAGAGGTTGTTTGAAGGCCATCATCACAGATGAAGTAGCATCAACATTTTCATGGCATGGCCAACATGGCAATATTGCTGTAAAGGGATATTATATGATGGAGCTTATAAAAGGTAAATATCCATATCAATTGTCGTTGATAATCGATCTTATTAAAATTTTAATCCATGAATGAATAATTACAGAAGAAGCCATGAATAAACATCCAACGGCTAGACCATCAGACGTGGAAAATGAAATTAAAAAATGGTTCCAGTATGCAAGAGATCGGTATCAAAAAAAAAACCGGCAAAATTAACTTTAGTACAATTTATTTATTTATTTTTATTTCTTATATAATATGTATATATTTTATGAACTATTATTAACAATGAAATGTTTAAATTAATCATTTTTTTTCGTATTCGTTATATAGGAGTACATTAATTTATATACAAGAATACAATTCACGAATTAAGTAGTTTAATCAATTTATTATTAGAGCTAATAATTTAGCAAATTTATATTATTGATTGATATTTTCTATGCAAATGAATTTTATTATTATAATTTAATTTTTTATTATAATTTTTAGTCTTTTAGTATTAGCAAAGATAAACATTATAAATACATATCATATTTGGGTTTTGTATTATTATATATATTTCTATATACTGATTCGTCCAAATTAAATACATTAAAGAGTTTTTCTATGTGTATGCTATACGGATGATAATGACGAATTCATTAATATTAAAATATCTAGCAATTTTAGAAATTACTATTTTTTGGAGAAAATGAATGAAATCAGCTTACAAGGGAAAAATAGCATTTGGGAAATACATATATGTACTATTCTTGCATGTTACCATGTACCGGTAACACCAAAAACAATTTCGACAGGCAATTCGATCTTGTGTTTAAACCATTTTGATTTGAAATCTAGTAAGAGACTTGGCGTTGTTTCATAAAATTTAAACTGAACTGGATCAGGTCAAAAAATACGATTGTTGTTTTGAATATATTTCATAGAAAGTTTTGACTAGAAACAGACAGAATTTCGATAAAATTCTATCTGGAATTATCTGGATATAGTCGTTTGAATATCGCCTTAGAGACGATTCACATCCACTACATTAATACAATATCACTCGTTAAAATCTTGGCTACAAAACTAAAATATTTTCTTAAAAATCCTTACGGGATGCAGGTGATTAAATCTTGTCTCACATGCGATTCACGAGCACGAATTCGGCGATATATGCCAAGTGCTCGTCAATCGCCTCCGTGCCTAGATTCAAACGACTATATCTAGAGAATTTCAGATAGAATTTTTCTTCAAATTTCTCAGTTTGTAGTCAAAACTTCAACAAATTCGGTGGTATATTCCTAGTGGACGTGAATTGCCTCTGAGACGAGATTCAAACGTCTTTATTCGGGTTATCCCCTATAATTTTTTTTTAAATCTCTCAGTTTGATAGGCAAAACTTCAATCGACTATATCCATAAACATAAAAATTAAAATTTCGGGCTGAAAGTTCTTGCTATATTCATAGTGTTCAATCACGTATATATTGATGCAGATGTTTCTTAATTTATGTGATGTTATTGATTAAAACGATGGGATGGAAAAATCCAGGATTTGTATCCACTATCGCAACGGCACGCCATTGTTTTGTCAAAGAGAAGAAAAATGTTAATTTTTTAGGATTTTTTTTTAGGAAAAATCACCATAAAATCATTTGAATCGATTTAACTTTCTTTTAAATAATTTCTATTGTATCTATATTTGTCGATGCGATCTTTATTCGATCGATTCTACTCGATTTAAATTCAACAAAATTATTAAAAATGATAAAAACAGTGTTTTTCGTCGAAATGAAAAGCAAAAAAAAAAAATAGATGTGGTTTTTCGTTCTTGATATATTCGGCAAAGGTGTTGGTCTTGAGCTGCGCAACAACTTTGCTGAAGAAAGTATAACAAAAATCTTAATGGTTCAAGAGCTATCCACGTGAAAATGAGGGTATATTTTGTCTCAGGGCCAAAACATGTCGAATGCGATATCTCAAAAATGGGGACTAACTTTAAAATGGGACTAGCACCGTTGAATTCAGCGTACTCGAATTAGGTTTACCCCCCGGGTGCCCAGCTTGTCACGAAAAAAAAGTTTGCAATTCAAGAACAGTGTAATTGGTTAGTTTGATGATCTTCTTGATATTATTTAGTACAAATATTAATAAAATATATATGCCATATATCAAAGCAAAACCATTAGATTATATGGATAGAAGACACCCAAAACCTCTTTGATATTATGAATCTACAAGATGGCCTTACCGTCATCGGCAAGGCCATCCTGTATATTCATAATGTCAAAGATGATACATACAACTCACTAAGTACACATTCAGCAAATGATATGTAGGGCGCAGCAGCTGTGACATTTACTTCTAGGACAATATAAAAGTCCGCCCTACAACCAATTAAAAATAAATTAAGAGAAACGCTTATATACGGATAATATAGCGGATTCTTGCATGTTACCATGTACCAGTAACACCAAAAACAATTTCGACAGGCAATTCGATCTTGTGTTTTCTTTTAATGTCAGTAATTGCGTTGTTGCAGAAAGAAATTTATTTCCTTATGTTTTTAACCTTATGTTATGGAAGCTCTTTTGCACGACTATTATCCGAATCTTTGCTCGAGTACGCTTGTTAAGTCTGCTCCTCATATCACGCAGTCCACAAAAAAAAATTGAAGCAGTTTCGAACTTTTACAATTTACCTCCTTGCTTTGAACGTTTGAAACTAATCAACATTGATCCGCTTAGTAAGCGTCGAGTTGTTGCAGATATTATTTGTGTCCACCTATTACTAACTGGTGGTTGAGCGGCAGGCCAACAACCTTCCCTCATAAAAATATTCAAGTTATGAACCCTAATCAAAGGCATCGGATTACCATATCGGATTCATTACAAACTCGACCTCGTAAATTGTACACGGAGAACGTTTTAAAAATAACCGAACTTATCCGAGAAATGTACCGGGATGCTGGAAACAAAGTTCAACACAAAGGAAACCAGAGTGGCACATACTACAATACACGAGGAGTTAGACTGGGATGTGTACTATCTCCACCACTGTTCCTCATAGTACTGGATAATGTCATGCGCAAGCTAGATACCGCATCCCCAAACGGAATTCAGTGGGATTCAATCAGAAAACTCAATGATCTCGACTACGCAGATGATATATGCCTTCTAACACACAAAAACGCAGACATGCAGCAAAAGCTACAGAAGTTATCAGAAATAGCACAAGATGTCGGGCTCAAGATAAACATAAGAAAGACTAAGGCCCTGAGACTGAACACAAGCATTAGTACACCACTTCGCATCAACCAAGATACAATAGAAGATGTCGAAAAATTCGTATACCTTGGCTGTACTGTATCAAGAACCGGTGGAACGGAAGAGGACATTAATCAACGCATCAACAAGACGAGAAACACGTTTAACATGCTCCATAAGATCTGGAATGCATCCGTCCTGTCAAGAAACACCAAGATACGATTGTTCAATGCCTGTGTAAAATCAGTACTGTTGTATGGCTGTGAAACGTGGAAGAAAACCCAGAAAATAGCAAGAAGGCTCCAAGTGTTTGTGAATAAATGCGAGATAAAGGAAAAAAAATTAAGATATATTATTATTGCTTGGTAAATGAAGCTAGCCCGATATTCAGTACAAAAAGCCCGTTAGCAATACTAAACTATAACTAGCGAAAAAGTTTTATATCCCAGCCCGAAAAAAAACCACTGTTGCGACAGTAAAATGAGACATGGTAATTTGTTATGACATTTAGAGCATTCAGTGCGAAATTTGAAATATAACTTTTAGGAAATTATAAATTATCCCTTCAATTGTTTGGAAACCTAGACACCCCAAACCTAACTTGAAAACGACAATGAGAAAACTTACTTAGCATTACGTGATTGAACACTATGAATATAGCAAGAACTTTCAGCCCGAAATTTTAATTTTTTATGTTTATGGATATAGTTGATTGAAGTTTTGCCTATCAAACTGAGAGATTTAAAAAAAAAAATCTCAGAGGCAATTCACGTCCACTAGGAATATACCACCGAATTTGTTGAAGTTTTGACTACAAACTGAGAAATTTGAAGAAAAATTCTATCTGAAATTCTCTAGATATAGTCGTTTGAATCTAGGCACGGAAGCGATTGACGAGCACTTGGCATATATCGACGAATTCGTGCTCGTGAATCGCCTGTGAGACAAGATTTAATCACCTGTATCCCGTAAGGAATTTAAGGAAATATTTTAGTTTTGTAGCCAAGATTTTAACGAATGATATTGTATAAGTGAAGTGGTTGTGAATCGTCTCTAAGGCGATATTCAAACGACTATATCCAGATAATTCCAGATAGAATTTTATCGAAATTCTGTCTGTTTCTAGTCAAAACTTTCTATGAAATATATTCAAAACAACAATCGTATTTTTTGACCTGATCCAGTTCAGTTTAAATTTTATGAAACAACGCCAAGTCTCTTACTAGATTTCAAATCAAAATGGTTTAAACACAAGATCGAATTGCCTGTCGAAATTGTTTTTGGTGTTACCGGTACATGGTAACATGCAAGAATAGTACATATATGTATTTCCCAAATGCTATTTTTCCCTTGTAAGCTGATTTCATTCATTTTCTCCAAAAAATAGTAATTTCTAAAATTGCTAGATATTTTAATATTAATGAATTCGTCATTATCATCCGTATAGCATACACATAGAAAAACTCTTTAATGTATTTAATTTGGACGAATCAGTATATAGAAATATACATAATAATACAAAACCCAAATATGATATGTATTTATAATGTGTACTTAACATACATTTTTTCATTTTCATTGCAGTTTTTGATTTTTTCCGTATCAAAATCCTCCAAATATTTTTTTTTCCATTTTTTGGTTTACATTTCATTTACCACACCAAAATAAAAATATACAATGTAGCTACATACACGTATACAATCATCTTTCTTTTCATGCCACGTGTTTAATTTTGATACATCTAAAAGGAGAAGGAATTCTCGATCGTGTACACACATTACATATTTTAAATAGTATGCATATACGAGGATATCTATATACATAATAATATATTATGTGCATTTTGAGTTTTCGTTTCATTCTGTTTTATTAAATATAAATGATGCGTAGAGGGAGATATTTTCAAACGAAAATAATAAATGGATTAGATTTGTTTATTGTTTTCGTTTGTTTTTGTTTGTTTTTGTTTGTTTTGTTTCGCTTACAGTTTAAACACCATACACTAGTTTCATAGCATAATGAAAAGCAAATTTTGAAGAATAATTTGTGTTTTATACTGTACAAACAAATAAAATATTTTTTGTTATGAAATTTTACTCGATCATATGAAAATACTGGACGGCAGAAAGAGAGCAACGTAAAATGATAGCTGCACTTTTCATTTTGGATAAACACTTTTTCCCCTACAAATGTATCGATTTTATTTAGTGCGCATCGGCGTGCCATGATAAATACTCATCTTTATATGTTTATCTTTGGTATTAGTACAGTCTATTCCGCTTAATCGGGACATATCGGGACTAGTACAATTTGTCCCGATTAAGCGGCTGGCCCAATTATCCGAAGTTCCACAAAAAATCTAGGATTAGTAATTTTTAATGTATTTTATTTCATAAATTGCACAAAATTGAAAAAAAAATGTCAAAACTATACGTATCCATACATATGTATTAAAAAATTATATAAAATGGATGTATGTACCATGTACATGTATATGTACATATATGTATACGTATACATATGTACATAATAAATATGTATGTCAAGAAAAATAAGGTTTACACTTTAATTAAACTTTTTGAACAAATTCGTCCAAAGAGGTTTGCCTTTTGTTTTTGCTGGATTGTAGCTGAACAAAATCAGAGCACACATTTAATGCTGACATGGGACCCCCGTCATTTACATCTTGCATAAAATAACGCTGTAATCTGTCAACACATTGTTTTGCCTCACGGTTAGTTACGAGCACAGGTTCTTCATCATCACTGTCATCGGATTCCACCAATGTTTGATATTTTGATTTAATTGTTGCTACAATTGCGTCCTCACAATCCTCATTCTCATCATAACACGGTAAATTGTCGTCAATTGATTATTTTTGTTCTATTTTTTTATTTTTTTTTTCTATGTTTACTATGATTAGTACATTTTTTTTGTATGATCTGTCCCGATTAAACGAACTATTGTCCCGAAAAAGCGAAGTAAATTTGTGTTATTTGCTTGGTTTTGTTTCCGTTCTTTAGGATTTGTCCCAAATAAGCGGCTGTCCCGATTAACCGGTGTCCCAATTAAGCGGAATCGACTGTATTACATATTATCAAGTAAATAAACTTTTTATGAAACATAAAATCCATAATAAATGTGAATGTGATTATGTATCATAACTGTGTTATAGCAATATTAAGCCATTCGAAGCTTTATCTAATTTAGAAATCATATTTATGATCAATGAAACCAAAACAAAATGCTTTTCTAGAGTAAATAAAATGTACAAATTAAATAATATTTATAGTTATATGTATATTATATATTTATCGTAATAAATATAAATTAAAACAGTTTAAATAAATAACATAGCATTGGAAAGGAATTCTCGGTTTTTTATTTTTCGAAAAAATATTTATTAAAAAAAATAATCTAAAATGGTAATAAATCCCGCGTAGAAACGAGCAAAATACGAAATGAAAGGTGTTCGCATTAACTTGTTTAAACCGTTCGTTAACTCTACGCTTACTCGCGGAATTTGTGAAGACAAATATTGTTACCAACACATATACAAGTCTTCGTAAAATAGTTTCATTTCTCTTGTGACGAAGTGTTCGTTTTCACAACTTTTTCTTTACTTATATGCGTAACGTTTACGAGGACTGTAGTATAAACAAGTCTTCACAAACTGTACGTAAAAGTTACGCAATGTTTAGAGGGTATATTTTGCTTTCTTTCAAAATTTAATATTTTAAAATTGAGTCGTAGTTTCAGTTTTTGTGTGCAATAAATTAATTCGTGAATAATTGGTGGGTATATTTTGGTGTACAACTATATATATTATTAGATTATAAATATTTTGGCTAAAAAAATGTCGAAACAAAAACACTATATTGGTCTAAAATTAAAAATATTTGCGAATATGTGAGATAATCGATCATAATATTGTTGGTCAAACTTTTGCCTTAAAAATAAGGGCGTTCATTTGTGATAAAGAACAGTAAGAACATTTCTATTAGGTAAGAAAAATGTGTAGCTTCATGCTTTAAATTTGTAATTAACTTGTTTTTTGTGTTTCAGGTATGAAAAGTCGTTAGGGGTAATACAGCCACACTAAATTGTACGATAAAGAGATGCTATTTAGAACATAGGATTTAATAATATGCGAGTTTTTTAATATGTGATAAAATATTTGTGAAGAGTCCTTATGAAATTAATTTTCTTATTATATTATTAATTAAGATAGATTTTATTTAAATAAATACATGATGAAAATATTATTGGTTTTTTATTTTACAATAAAATAGTTCCGACGAAGTAAACCGGCGTAAAAGTCACACGCAGGTGACTCGCCAAAGATACGCAAATACGGCTCATAAATGTTACGTTTTTGTTGTACACATTATGAACAGTTTATAGACACTAACACATAGAAAAGTTTTCGCTAATTTGTTTCACTTCTCATGTGACAAAAATATACTTTACGTACCACATCCGTACTGTTTTTGCGTAACGTTTGCGAATACTTTAGTAGAGCTGAGTCTTCGTAAACCATACGTTAATGTTACGCCTGGCCTGGAGGGACCGTGTTTACACCAAAGCTACTTTAATAGTACATATAAATCTTTTTTTAGTATAAAGTAATGTATAATCACAGAAAGGTGAGTATAATCACAGAATATATATTATCCAGTGGCACTATTCTGGCTTTCCCTGGGAATTGGGAAAAATATTTTCATAGAATTTTTGTCTAAATTATATATTTCTGGCCTACTGTTTTAATTAGTTGGGTGTGATTATTTTTCCATATAAAAATTGTGTGGAACAAAAGTTTCCCAATCAACTTTGTTTCGAAAATATTTACATCAAACTAATTCAATCAGTAGGCCAGAAAAATTTAATTAGACAAAAATGCTATGAAGATATTTTTCCCAACTCCCAGGGAAAACCAGAATACTGCCACAGAAGAGTCATTGGGTAGACAAAGAAAAAATGACCTATCGACCATTTTCTTACCTTATTTTTACGACTCTGAAATGTAATTATTTTAACGGAATAAATATTATTAATATTTATCATTTATATTAATTAGTTTAACAGTTGTACAAGTGCAGCGAGTTACTATTTCTTTATTTCAAATTTAAAGCTCAAAAATAAAAAATTTTGGTTACCATGCAACCATTTTGTTGAGTTTTAGCCGAGATGGTAAATAATACACTTGATATTTATTGATTTATCTAATAATACTTTATTTATTAGCTTACGATAAACACACGTCTTTTCGCTTTTGCATAAAGCCTAGTACTCAGTTCGATTTCACGTGAAATTTCCATACGATTTTACCAAAGCGAAATTAGAAATGAAAAATTTCATTTCTATTTTCATTTTGTAGTACTCAGTTCTCCAATGAAAAAGCAAAGTGTGTTCAATACATCAAAGATGGCGCGCATAAACTCTCCAAATTATTTTCATGTGAAAATAATGTGTCGGCACATTATTTTCACGCGAAATTTTGACATTTGTTTGTATTCGGCAATAAACAAATCTTTTAATACCACAAATCGATAAATTTTAATTAAAGTCATTTTAATTTAATTTATTTATGTAAAATAAACAAATTCATTTGTTTATGCCTACAAATTTATACGTTAAATTCAAAAATTCTCCAAATAAAATTTCATTTCTATTTCACGCGAAAATAAATAGATTTTTGGAGACCGCGTTAAAATTTCATTTCACTTTGAACTGAGTACTAAGCTTAACTTAAGAGAAGAGAGCGACGTTTTCACCTATATTAATATGTACCCTGTATAGGAACCATGCGCAAATTTTAGCGAAAAAAAAATTCGATATAATTTCTTGTAGTTCTAGAAAAACGCACGTTCAATTTTGAATATTTCATTTTTTGAAGCAGACGTGTGTGCAACGTATGTTCATTTTGTTTATGTTTACATAATTCAATTTGACGTTTCGCATTGGCGGTTAAATTTTTTGTTGTGTTTTAAATTTAATTTATCTTAACACACTTAAATAATTAAAAAAGTATCTAAGTTATTATTTTATAAACTAATATATTTAAAGCCTATACTTTTAATTTAATCAACAAAATTAGTGTTGTCCATTTCGAGTGCCATAAATATTGAAATATATCGCATGATACATTGAATAATTTTACTAAAAAGGATGTGAGCTAGATTAAACTCTTTCGATATACTGATAAAAAATAAGATGATTTTAATTTTCATTTCAATAAATTTATCTGAATATGATTTCCATTTTTTATTAGTTTTGAAGAGATGTACCGTATCCATTCAATTAAATGTGACTGAAAATGTAATTATCATGCACACGATTTTCAAATGTCATTTTGATTCTCGAAAAAATAAAATAAAATATAAAAAATTGTGTATTTTTAAATAAAGTTTATATTACGTTAGTATCGAGTTTTTATTTTTTTTATCAACCAAAATAATTTTTGCTTTGAAAATAACAAAATTTTTTTTTATCTGTACCTCCATATGTACTGATAAAATTTTTGTCTAAATTTATTGAGTTTTTATGTTGGTTGCATACACAAAATTTGTATAGTAGTTTGGCTGCAATCATTTATTTTTATTTAATCGAAAAAAAATTATATCTAGTTTTTTTTTCGCTAAAATCTGCGCATGGTTCCTATACTGTTTCAATTATATTTCCTGACGTAGTGACATCTATTATTAAATATTAAAATCTTATCAATACATCACACTCGCTCCTTCTTAAAATTTCAACATTACAATAGACTAAAATACAGTATTATCATTAACTTCACAAAATCTTGATTTGTACATTAGTATTAAAAATAACTATACTCGGTACCTATTTCCTAACCAATTTTATTTTTTTTACTTCAATATATATGATGATTTCTTATCACATAAAAGTTTAAATTTTAATTATTCAACGTAAAAAAACTAAACTTTAAAATCACTCAAATAACGCGTAATCATTAAATCTTTTTGGTTTCTGAATCAGTGATTTATTTCGCAATCGATAACCCTGACCTCCATTCTGCTCCTCATTCTCATTCCCGATCATTACTCGCATATTCTTGTCCTCCCTCACTTCCAAACTACTTTCACTCTCGTTTATAGCATCTTCTATTATACCATCATCACTCTCATTTCTACTTACACAACTCTCCTCACGCTCAAACATAACAATATTAAATCCTTGATTCTTCATATTCGTGACATCATTTTCTTTACTTTTATAACTACCCAGATCGTCACCTGGTTGCTTTATGTGCATATTATCATTCTGACTTCTCCCTAAACCTCTCATTTGATCAACATGTCTACGTATGACCTTACCGCTAAGTATTTCACATGTATATACCCTTGGTCCTAACCGTTTCACTACCCTTGCTATTATCCATTTCCTATTAAATCTGTAGTTTTGAATTAAAACGTTATCATTTTCACCAAAAACACGTACTTTATCATCCTTATAATTTTCCCAATCATCTTCTACCCGTTTATCTTTTTTTAATCTCGGTAACAACAAGTCCAATTTTATTTTGGGTTTATATTTCAATACCAATGATGTTGGTGCCGCTCCTGTAGTACAATGAGGTATATTTCGGTAATCAGCAAGAAAGTTACACAAAATGTTGTCCACACTCCCAGGATTCTTATCAAACCCAGCAGTGTATAAAGCCTTCTTAACTGTTTTCACTGCATTTTCCGCCGCACCATTCGTAGCGGGAAAATACGTGGGTGTCAATGAATGCTTAATGTTATTCGATTTTATAAAATTATCAAATGCTAATGAGATAAACTGTGATCCATTATCACTTACGAGTTGTTCTGGTAACCCAAGTCGCGCAAACGTAGCTGACAAACAACGAATAGTAAATTCCGTTGTTGAACTTAACGTATAAAAAACCTCAATCCACTTACTATACGCATCCAATATTATTAAAAAAAACTTGTTACATATTGGACCCGCAAAATCAATGTGAATCCTTTTCCAATGACCCTCTGGTCTCATCCACGGAACGACTATGGCTTTAGACGGGTTTGGCAACATGTTTATACAATTCGTACATTTCCTTATCAACACCTCAATATCGAGAAAGCTCGGTTTTTCAATCACATATAATTGAAGTTTTCTACGTTTTGTTGATTTTTGTAATAATATTTAATTAAGAAAATCAACGATGTTGTAAACATTTCCAGTAATAAAATTCTGATGAAAATATTTTATTATATGAATAATAATTATTGCTTTTACATGGTGATTCATAAAATCTGTTTCAGCTCACGTTTTCTCTTTAATTTTATTATAAATGTGATTGTTTAGATTGTTATTAAATCCATCGTTCATCCCAAAAATTCTGATGTGCACGGGACCAGAATTTAATAAAGAAGTTAAATTTTTATAAAACTAAATTTTAATATCGATGGAAGAGAAATCTGCTGCAGCACCCTTTATTAACTTACTTTACTAACCTACACAACTAAACAGAAAGCTCATTTTCATCGAAAATTAATAAATTTATGCTCCGCTTTAGTTTAAATTTAATAATTAAATACTACACTATGATGGCTGATTTTCAAATATATATTTGTTGAATATTTTATTAGTAATATAAAATTCAAATTTAGATGATTTGTTTAATTTTTTATTCATAAATTCATGTTCAAAACTTTTCCAATTACCATGGTTTCTAATAGTTACTCAATAAAAGCTTCCCCTCTATTTAAAGCTCTCATTTTAATATTACGGCTCTTTAAAATCATAGATGGCTCTGCTATAATACCAATATTTTTTGATAGCTACATATAATTACTAACGATCCGATTTTTTTCATGTGACGCTACGCTATGATGACACAAACAAAAAATGAGCTGACTGACATTTAGAAAACAACAACAAAAAGAAATGGCTGCCAATTTTTCGTCAAAAACGATTAGTATTAGCATCTTAAGAAACTTGCCTTACCCCCCGATTCTGACTATAAGACTACTAAGACCATCTTAGCCAAAACTTTATTGTGAAGACTTTTTTTTAAGACTAAAGTCTTCATTGAAATTCTGAAGGCAGTAGTCTTAAATAATATATTACAAACTCTCCAAGCACTTTTGTAGAGCTGCCAAACCAAATTTACACCTTATTTTTTCAAATTTATGAACGAAAAGCGACAGTTCAATTCGAAATACATATAATTATTGTTTTTGTTTAATGTCAAAATTATGACTCCTAAGACCACCTATTTCGCTGATATTAACGAAGACAATTTTTTAAGGCTACTGACAGATAAGACTAAGCGCAGAATAAGAATTGAAAGTTTATAGTCTTCGCTAAGACAAAATTTTTTGCTAATTCCCGGTTTACATAAGACCAACATTTTTCTTCTGCAAAATGAATAAGATATAACATTGACTTTTTGCACATGAAGGGCCAACCATAAAAAAATTATAAAATTAAAAAAAATTAAAAATTTTGACGACACTAATTTTTAACGACATTCCAGCCATACTAGACGTAACGAGTATGCCGTAAATATTGTAGAATATTGAATGACAACTATTTATTTATTTATAAACTATTTGTTATAGTGACAGCTGTTTATTGTTTGTTGTTTTTTTTAGGTAGCACGATACAAATATTAATTTTTTTTACGTTTGAACGCAAAATTTCGCTCCAATAATTTTTATTAAGTGACAATTCATATTTAACGAAGCTTCGTTAAATTTTTTAATTTAAATTAATTTTTCCATGGGCGAAAGCACAGAAACGGCATTTAACGCAAACATAATTTTTTTAAAGTTACGTTTATAATTTTTTTTAATTTTTCTATGGTTACCCCTTAAGAGACAAGAAAAGCAATATATCCCAACAAAATTATGCAGAAGAATTTTTGAGCAAAAATGACCATAAAAATGAAAATGTTGCCATAAAATATATTCGATCCGAGTATTTTTATGGCAACATTTTTAAAATCAACAAGAAAAAAATTATTTCGCATTTATAAACGTTGAGGATTCATAATAAAAACAGACGCCATAAATAAAAATGTAAATTTCGCATTTGAATTTATTGAAAGTAAATTAATAATGATCCTATAAAAAAAATTACGCCATTACTATATATGTTTATTTCTTTCTGGCACATTGATTATTTTTATATAGCGGATTCTTTCTTATTTACCTGCAAAAATTTGCAGAAGAAAACAATTTTCTCATGTAAACCGGGCATAAGACTGAAAATACGTCGGTGACTGTACGTTAGAATCGGGGGGTTAATCTCCATTTTTAAAATTTTAACGAAAAGATGTTGTCATGCAGTTTTTATATGGAAAAGTGATTACCCTGCCATTATAGAATTAGTAATTATAATGATAGCTATTAAACTTTAGCAGGTTGTCAAAGAAGCAGCGTCATCTTGGTTTGTTTCCTCGGTTACCTATGATATCGGTTTTAATTGCGACTCATTTTTCAACAAAATTTGTTTCGGTGAAGCAGCAATAACGCACAAGAAAGGTAATTTAGGCGGCGTAATTTCCTATGTCACAAATACTTTTACATGAAAAAATCAAAATAAATCTCTTGTCTGATATCTAGGTATAGCTCAAATTTTTATCGGTTTGGGTTTACGAGCTTTTAAAACAAATACGTTTAGTTTATAATTTATATTAAATTTTCAACCGACCGACCCACTATTTTTAATTCTAACAATTTTGGCATTTTTCTGAGATCTAACTGAAATCATTACCGACTTTTTTAAATTGTTTAATGAGCTTGTTTAGTATAAAGTTTAGATAACAGTTTTTAGTTCAATTTTTTTATGTAATAATCTTTATTAGTTCTTAAGCTTTCGGAACCTTTTTTGTTCCATTCTCAAAAGAATAATAAATCAATTTATCCAAAAAAACAATTTTTCATCTATAATATGCGATTTTTTTATGAGTTCCTATGAACGTTGACCAAAAATTCGCGCGATGAAAAAATTGAGGTTACCTTTACAAATGTAGCCGCGCATAATCTATTCCCTTTTGTTTATACAATTGTATTATACCTCTACTTATCTGCCATACACGGTTTCCAATCCCAATTAAATATTTTATCACACGGAAATTCCATAATGAACTAAATATGCCAAATTTTTATGATATTTCCATCTTTCTCTCTCGCTTGTGAATTCAAAGTACTTCTGGGGTTTTTAAATTTTAATCCAAATGTATCTATTTACTATTTATTATACATTAATTATTTAGTAATTTAACAAAAATATAGGAATTTTATATTACAATTATTGAGATGGAGTTAACGCGTGTGTAGCATGAACAATCTTCATTGTTCCACGATTGATAATGTGTGGAATTTGCTTTGGCACCATACTAATACAATCGATTATAGGACATACTGACACACATAGCGTGCATCCAGTACAATCATCAGTGACATGTGGCACATGAGTTTTCGGATCAAATGTAATTGCTTGGTATCCCGAATCAGCGCAGGTCATGTAGCATTTTCCACAATTAATACATAAATCCTGAAATTTATAAAATATTTATAATATGAAAATGGTTTCAAATATATCAACTATCTTACATCATCAATTAAAGCTACAACTTGTTGTTTATTATCTAATTGCTTGTATGAACCTATCCGTGGTACGGCTGTTCCAATGATATCATTAATGGTGATTGCCGGATTGGTTTTTTCTCTAAATATAGTTTTTTGTTCGCCTTCCATTAGCACATTGTTTACAGGATCCCATAATGGTCCCTTTTCTAAACGCAATTTATTTATTTTATCTTGACGCTTTTTCCAGTACTGACCAAAATGAACTAAAGTCTAAAACAGAAAAAAAATAAAAGGAATATAACTACTCGCACGCTGTGTCAAATTCACTTTTAATACATTTCCATCGTCATCTTTAATTGATGCAACTGGTTTCCCTTTCTGAATCTTCGAAAATAATGGCGGTGATTGACCACTCCACGGTAGTGTTTCCGAAAATGGTGGCGGATTTGCTTTCAAATATAATAGTGTTTTCAGTCCACTGCAGTAGTCTTGGACCACAGTAAAATCTTGATTTTGTACAGAAGAACAAATTTGCACTATTGAAGCACCACATTGTAAAAATTGTAAAGTGGCATCAGCTGAATCGATTCCACCAATACCTAAAATAGGAAATCCTGGAAGTGCTTTGCTGATAGCCGAGACAGCTCGTAATCCTATAGGTCGTGTTGCATTTCCAGATACTCCGCCGTACGTTGTTCGTTTTTCTACACCAACAGCCGGCCAAGGCTGTCCATTTGCATTTAATGACATTAATCCAGAAACTGTGTTAATAGCTGAAACACCATCTGCTTTTCCATCAAAAGCGGCTTTGGCGATTGTAACGATATCCGTAATATTTGGAGTTAATTTAACAAAAAAAGGAATTTTCACAGCTTTCCGTACCCACAGCGAAATATCATGCACTAATTCCGGTTTTTGTCCACAAGCAAGACCCATTCCTGATTCACCCATCCCATGTGGACAAGATAGGTTTAATTCTAATGCATCCGCTCCTGCTGATTCTGTTTGTTTGGCTAATAATGTCCAATCGTCTTTATTGTAACTGCACATAATACTTGCAATAACGATTTTTTCTGGAAAATCAGCTTTCAACTCTTTAATACTTCTGAACCAATAGTCGCAATGTTTCTCTGAAACCAGTTCTATATTCAAAAACGAACCTTGATGAGGTCCATATAATTCTCCAGAGGTATGTCCACGAACAATTCGTGGTGATACATTTGTAACAAGGTCTTTTTCTAGTGTAAAGGTTTTTGTAACTACAAAACCCCACCCTTGTTCGAACGATCGTCGAATCATAGCGGAACTTGTTGTTGGTGGAGCAGAAGCCAAACCGAATGGGTTTTCAAATTTTATCCCACACACTTCAACAGATATGTCAACTAGATCGATTTCTGTGTAGAATAATGGAAGTTCGGGTGGAGTGTCAAATGAAATGCCCTGCATAAAGCAATGCATGTACCATGCTGCGATTTTCCCATCATTTACTGATTCTACAGTGGTAGCAGCAACACCAGCTAAATCTCCTCCGCAAAATACTTGTTCTACACTAGTTTGATGAGTGCGGGTATTAACATCTGGATATCCCCCTGATCCTAATTCTAGGGGAGCTAGCGCTTGAATTACTGAAAGTTCAATAAAATATTTATTTATCAGAATTTGTACGCAATCTATTTAAAATTACCATCAATATCGTTAAGCTGTGATCCAAAGGCTGATATAACAAAATTAGCTTTAAGATGCACCGTTAATTCTGTATCAGTAGTCCACGAGTCATCTTCTTCCTGTTCTGTCCGATAAAAATCAACTCCAACAATTTTATCATCTTTAACAATTACACGATTAGCAACCAAAAATGGTAGAAATTCACAATTCTCTTCTCGTGCTAATTCAGCTTCCTCTGGTACGGCTCTAATATTTGAACAACCACGTCTAAATATACAAAATACACGTCTGGCTCCACAACGAAGCGCCGAAGTAGCACAATCAAATGCTGTATCTCCAGAGCCAAGTACAATTACATTTCCATATAATTGGGGTAACTGAAATGATTTGCATGGACATAATCCAGGTTTGCTGGCCTTTGCCACTAATGGCAAAAATGATTTTGATGTAAAAAAACCATTGTCAGGCGATAAATTTTTGAAAATCGGCTCGATGTTTGGCTGGGGCATTCCTATTCCGAGAAAAATTGAATCAACGCCTGAATTTAATAAGCCACTGATTGTAATATCGTTGCTAGATAAACTTCTACCAGCCACCAATTTTACGCCTAAATGCCGTACTAAATCCATTTCAAAATCGACAACTTTGTACGGTAGTCGATATTGTGGAATTTCAGATGAACTTAATCCGCCGAAATATTGATTTTTCTCAAAAATAGTTATGTCCTTGTAACCTAAACGGCCCCAAAAATGTAGCGCACGATAAACTTGCTGGTCCACCCCCAAGTAGTACAATCTTCTTATTGGGAAATTTTAAAGGTTTTTGATTGGGTGGGGACTATTTGGCGTACACCCATTTTCTGAAATACTTCAGTCGCAAAAATGTTGTAGGCCACCAATATTAATAGGCCCCTTCTTCAGATGCAGCTAAATTACAGCCACCTACACACAGATCACTAGTTGGACAAACCATTCCACATGTAAGGCCCAACGGATTATCCGAAAAAATTGCTTTTGCAGCACCATAATAATTTTTACTTGAGATACTAGAGATAAAATTTTTAACATCCATTGTGTTGGACACGACTTTTGACAAGGGGCATCAGCACATTTTAAACATCGTGCAGCTTCACGTAACGCGGCTCTTTCCGACAATGTTGTATGCTTTATGTCATCAAAATTATATTTAAGTGGTTCACATGTGCTAGAATGATCTTTATTTCGTTTCCAATGTTTTTTCACCACTTTTGTCACACTCGACGGCACGGCGGAACATTTGGTTTGTACTCGAGGATTTAGAGTTAATAAATTCTATTAAAAGAAAATTAATTGGATTTAGATGATTTTTGATAAATTTCGAACTCACCTCAATATCGGGTAAATCTTTACTATATGCCAATTTGGTTTCCATACTTCCGTTTGCTTTAACTGACAACAGCAATCAAACTGTCAATGGAATTACTGAACACAGATAGTTGATCGTTAGCATGTACCATTTATAATGTGTACTATCTTGAATCACCCTAGGCTGTGTAATTGATACGTGCTACTCTGAAAAGGTCAATGGATTATATAATAAAAATAAAATGTGTAATAACATAATAATTATTTAATCTACGTGTGAAGAATTATGTAATTTTATAGCTTATGGTGTCTGCTCTATTCGTAATAAATACAGAAAGTACTAACTACACGCTCTTACAATCGGGTAAAACGTGCTTCTAATCGCAAAATCGGAAAATCCTCATTTAGTAACGATTACCAAGATGGTAATGGTTAGAGTTTAGACCAAATGATTGATTTATTTTAGATAGTTCGCTTATTTATTAGCTAAAATAAACGTATTATGAGCCGATCGATCACTGATCTACGTTTTTTCGAAAGGATGATCTTAGATAAAGGTTTGGAGTTAATATAATTCAGCTATATATTGATGTCCAGCAACCATATGAACTATGCTATGGTAGAACCTTTCATCCGCACTCATATGTCTTGGTTTTTCAGAGAAAAAGTTGAAATAACACCTAGCGCCAGTTATCTATAATTTGGCGCGTGATAACGTGATAGATCGAACGTGCTCCTGAAATCTTTGGCGGAAGTCTAAATATCATATGAAAGTCGAGAGAGAGTGTTTATATTGTGATTAGGTTGTAATGAACTTGTGACATAGATCGTGTTTTACCTACCTTTGTCACACTCTGCCTGAGAGAATACATAAATATTGTAAACTAAAATAAAAATAACTACGTTAAAAAATTAAAATTAAGTAAAACGACGAAAGGAGAGTTTGGACATACATATTGGAATATTCTTGAGGTGAAAATTCTATTATGATCAAAAGATAAGAAATGAGAAACATATACAAAAAATCGTCGGGCGTAGTCTGTAGAGTAAGGTTTTCCCCGTTAATAGACAATGGGAGTGGTGATTCCTTTATGTTTCTTCTATATATAAGCCCCGGCTGACAAAAATACCTACTTAAATACTCACCACCCAAGTAAATGCCACATGCAAGTCTAGTATGAGTTAATAAAAAGTATATACCGTCCCACCGAGAGGGATATATTTCCCCGCTTTTACGATGTATAGTTTCGAAGTGTTATTGTTAATCATTTTCGAAGCTTATCTGTAAGTAATATAAAAATTAAATTTCAAGCTCAACTCCAAGTTTATTGTATACTTGTAAGCATTATGGGTGGCCCATTTTTGTTCGGAAACTGAGACTCAAAGCTAGGTGTTTTACCTTGTTCACACGTACTAGATGTAAATATTAAATTTTCCCGCTGTTTGTATCTAACAATTACCGTGTTTCATGACACCCATTGATCCGGATCAGTTCAAATTTTTATGTGGAAAATCTGATCCAAATTTGTTTTAGATCACAAAGTTTGAATTGAAATCTAGTAAGCGCCTTTGTGTTGTTTCATGAAACATGAATCTGCTCAGATCAAGTACCAAGAAACACAACTAATATTATACGACTTAATGCTGTTCATCTAGTACATACGTAAAACAACAGTAAAATTCTCAAATTTTACATTTATAATAATATAAGCTTTTCATTACAAACGAGTCCTTATTATCGAAGTATATAACTATAGATTTATAGACTAACACTGAGCATTGTGTATATTTAGAGCTTAGATTTGCCAACATATTGCTTGGAAAATCTAATATTGCATCCTCACTCCTCAGTATACAAAGATTTGTGTTTTTGTTTGATATCTGCTAAATTGGAGAGATAAGAGGGAAAACATTAAAATAAAATAGAAGCGTAATCTCGATGTTTTATTTAGAGGCCAACCTTCTGAATTAATTTTAAAAGCATAAAAATTTGGTCGATCATTATCCGAATACAAATAAAAACGATACAGAATCACAATTTGAACAGTGGCAGTAAAATTATATCTACAATCTAGCCGACATCAATAAAAATCGTGCTATTGGTTTTCGAGAAAATTTACAAAAGGAGTTTTAGACCGATAGATAAAGTATTCCGTTTGTGATCCCAA